>CM049571.1:623842-856342 GCA_027123335.1 Amphiprion clarkii | reverse complement strand
CACTAGCTAACATTACTTAGTGCAAGCTAAGCAAGGACATTCAAACTAAAGTTATATAAACTGTGATTGACATTTTTTTGCATTAGTTCCCAAAGATGAGTAAACACAGGCTGCTGTGTGAAAAAGGAGACAAAGTTCATGTGTTATCAGTGCTTTTATTGAGGCTGTGAGTGATTCACTCCAGTGGTTGTAGCTTCAGAAAAAATGTGATGCTTATGTTTTATCAGCTTCTGCTGACATTTTGAATTTAACAGTTTCTATAGGGTAAATCCTTTAAAGTGGTGTTAGCAGTAAATACTTTTACAACAAACCAGCAGCTAACAAACCAAGAAATAATAATACACTGTAGACGTTTTCAGTGGCTTTTAGTCGCTATTAGTGCTCTTAATATTTTAGTATTTTACATTTATTTGATCACATCTTGCGGTTTTAAAACATGCAACATAAAAAAACTGATCTGATTTAGACATTGCTAAGATTCAAAGGAAACTATTGCAATCAGCTGTTCTGTGATGTCAGTCCTTTTTGTCCTGTTGGTACATCGTAGGTTATACATCAGAAACAGATGTTGGCACATTTCTGTGATTAGGTCACAGCAACAGGTCGCATCTTTAAGGCTGTTTTTGGGATCTCAGGTCTCTTCATTTCCCCATGATAATAAAAATCTTAATGGAAATCCTTCATTCCCATTGGTTGTGCTGCTGTGTATGAAGTGTGCAGCAGCAGCTACCGGGGCCTCGACTGGGAATACTGGATTTACCGGTTGGTTTTACAGACGTTATTGTTGTGGGCAAAGAGTAGACATCTATCAGATCACCAGAAAGCTTGTTGACGTAAACCAGTCTTTATCTAACCTTCACCAACCATCTGTTCTCACCAGCGTTTCTGTCATGAACTTCTGACACTAACATAGTTGACATAATTCAGGATTACTTTATTGCATGTGTTTATCATGAACCATGTACAAAACAGATGCACCAGATTTAGCTGACGTCCACCTGCAGTCTCTCAGTGGTTTCCTGCATCTTTCTGCACACATATCCATCAGCAGTTATTCATTAAAGTCACTCATTTACAAACAACAACGTTAGTGAGACGTTTACAGGGTCAGGAAAGAGAAGTCCTATTCTCATAGTGGCTGTAAGCAAAAAACACAACAAAATACTACAAATGTCCTTACAACACTGTAATTATTCTAAGAAAAGTAAATGATATTTTCTGTGTGTTTAATAAGACATCTGCAATAGCAAAATAATTAGTCAACTCATATGTATGTGGGCTTTCATTTCACACCTTTATGTACAAAACCCCCAATTCTCTACAGAATGGAATATGAGAATAGCCCTCCATAAATTTGTAATTTTTTTTTACAAATATAAAACTTACATGGTTGCCCAACAACCAGATGCCACAGGTTTTCCAACCAGTACATATTATTCTTTACATGTTTGTCTGCTCAAAAATGGCAAATTTCTAAGCATTTAAAAAAGATGTTACATGATGGCAAAGAACCAAACAGAAAACTAAATAATCAAAACACCAACATCAGTTAACCGTAGGTGCAGATGTGTTCTCAAAACATAAAACCAGCCACGGCAAGTTATTCTCTGAAAATAAAATACAAACTCCAGAATAATTTAGAAGGCCCTGTTACCACATTATTGCTTTGACGTTGAGAGGTGTCCAGGAATGTTTATGAATGAATTCATTTTAATACCAGACTCTTGACTTTGGCCCGTTTATTGCAGCATGTGGCCCTTTAGCTGACTGATGAGCACACTGTCTTACACCTGTTGTTTAACCCTCTGAACTCCTTTTTAAAAAAAACACAATTTATCTGAGCTGGAAACTGCAAACACAGAAAGAACTGTTGGATGTTGAATTTTCCAGCGGTCCTTGAAGTAACCATCTTTGCTGTTAAGATGAAGACTCTTCACAAAAATGATTTCATTCTACATAAATTCTGTGAAACAAACACTAAAGTTCTGCATTGTTGCAGTTTTAAAGTCATTAGTGTCTCTGCTGTGAGCCGCAGTCATGTGATCAGAACTCGGAGGATTTGGCTGAACTGCAGGCTGCTGAGTGGACACAAGTACAGTCTAACATTAAAAATGGAAGTAGAAAACCACCTGCAGGGTGTAGAGTCACCATTTATTTTCCAATATTAGTAACAACTGGGAAAAAACGTTGTATATGTTCATGTCAGGGTTTTTCAAATGTTGTGAAATAACTAAAAAAAAATCCACTTTGTCTTTTATTTTCTTATGATTTATAACATTATTTATGACAGTTCTCAGATCCCCACCTCGTCATTGTTCCCTAGAGGAAAACTGAGACTGGAGTTCAGAAGGGGGCTGCACAGTGGCGTAGTGGTTAGCACTTTCGCCTTGCAGCTAGAAGATCCCTGGTTCGCGTCCCGGCTTTCCCAGGATCTTTCTGCATGGAGTTTGCATGTTCTCCCTGTGCATGCGTGGGTTTTCTCCGGGTACTCCGGCTTCCTCCCACAGTCCAAAAACATGCTGAGGTTAATTGATCATTCTAAATTGCCCGTAGGTGTGAATGTGAGAGTGATTGTTTGTCTTTGTGTGTAGCCCTGCGACAGACTGGCGACCTGTCTAGGGTGTCCCCTGCCTTCGCCCGAGTCAGCTGGGATAGGCTCCACCCCCCCCGCAACCCTAGTGAGGATTAAGCGGTGTATAGATAATGGATGGATGGATGGAGTTCAGAGGGTTAGTTACTGTTTGCTGAAAATGATTTGATCTTGCAGCTCCACTGACAGAAATACCAACACAAAAACTTACAGTTTTAGGTGAAAAATTGTTGAAGTCGGGCAACACATGCAGCGCAGCGTTGTTCTGACAGCCTGGCTTTGGTTTGTTGGGTTTGATGACTGTTCAGGTCTAAACATTTAGTTAGAGTGTATCATTTACTGTCTAATCTGCTTGTTCATCAGAAGACACTGAAAACCATTTGGGCTCCAGCTCAGCGCCCTCTTTAGCATCTTCCTCAGAGTAGATTTAGTGTCGAAAACAAACCTAAAAGCCTAAAAAGCACTGTTCTCTTGTCTTCATACGAACCAATCCTGCCGTCTGGTTCTGCTCTCTTTGCTGTAAGGCATCAATCATAGAAAGGAGCTCCAATGAGTTGCAACAAAGCAAGCTGTAGTGTTTTACAGTTCTCCAGTCCAGTTCAGTCATCATGACCCCTCTCCTCCAAGCACTGGCTGGAACATACAGCCTCTGATGGGTTCAGTGAGCCGCTAACTGTGGGACTTTTAGTTTCCTTCATGCAGGTGTGAAGGACTAAGATGAGCTTAATAATCGCCAACAATATGACACCTAATTATTATCTATGGAAACCCATTAAAACAAGAAAAAGAAAAATGTACAAAATACAGAATATGAAACTTTTTAGATTCAAAATTTGGTCTAGATTTTTATGAACTGTGTAAAAACAAAACTACAGGATTCACTCAGTTTACCAGCTCAACATAGTGGCTTTTTTTTCAGTGTTCATTTTCCAAATAAAAATTTTGAGAAACAAAGTCAGAATTATTTGATGTTCACAACTCGAATCAAAACCTCAATAAACAAACGTGAAAATGTGAATTTTAAGTCAGAATTAGTCAAGAATTTTAACCAAAAGAAGGATAAAAGTTGTGAGAAATGGAGTCAAAACGATGCTAAAAAGAGAAAATTATACGATCATGTATATCATTGCTGATGCTTTTCACTGGTTTCCATACTTGACAAAATACTTTGGTTTGTAACGTAGAAAAACAGCGAAAAGTAACGTTTGATACGTACGTTAGAATTACACTGCAATGCAGAATAAATACTGCAGCAGCGTTTGTCACATGACGAAAAGAGAAGTGAGCTGAAATAAACGCCTCGGTAAGACTTTAAGGCTCATTTACAATGGTTTTGTCAGGCAACAGAATTTAGTCGGTGTGTTTACCCAGAGCAGATATATTATTACATTCAGCCCAGCTGTGAGATACATTACATTAGGTATCCACCTGTCCACAGGGCTGGCTTTAGACCAGCTTGTGTTGGTCTGCAGGTATGAATGTGGCTTCAGCAGTGGTTTAGTTTAGGTGAAATATGCAGCAGCTCCTCACAGCACAGAATACATTTAGGCATAAAAAATACTCCATGACTCAGAACCAGAACTCCGTCAGTCAGGTTAGTTTTACACTGAATTTAGTCATTCCATTTCTGTTGTGTCCCTGCTGGAGCGACGCTAGACGCTCACGTTCACCGTGACACACAAAGAACAGATGAACCTAACCTAATCCTGTCTTAATATTTCACTATCAACATCATTTGTCTCACTATCTCAGAATTCTGGCTGATGTTTTGTCAAATACATAAACAGAAAATGTCATAATTTTACATGTTTCATAATTTTCCCTTAAAAAGACCAAGTTTTAAATCACCATCATCATTTGGACTTGATATCTGACAGTTATTAATATCTCCAACTGTCCTCTCTGTTGGGGACCAAAGCTCATAATGATTCATTTCCAATGAAAACAGACAAAAATTCAGGTTTTGATTCAGTCTGCAGAAAAGCACAAATAGAACGCCACAACACATCTAGATTCCTGAACATTTAACACCATTCTGAAGGTTTCCCCAGGCTGCTGTGATGGGCTACATACAGGTCATGTGACATGAATGCAGAGATGTGATTGGCTGACTGTCCCACAGCAGAGAGGACAGATATCAGAGGGTCGCTGGTGCATAATGCTGAGTGTGTTTTAGTAACGTTTCACTATAAAGCACTGCTTGGCTCTGCTCTGTTCAGTTTGTTTGCATAATAGACTGTGTGTGTGTGTGTGTGTGTGTGTGTGTGTGTGTGTGTGTGTGTGTGTGTGTGTGTGTGTGTGTGTGTGTGTGTGTGTGTGTGTGTGTGTGTGTGTGTGTGTGTGTGTTTGCGTCTGTGTGTCTGTGTGTGTGTGTGTGTGTGTGTGTTGGGCACACCGGTCCAGTTAATGATGAAGTGCACTTCTTTTAAAAACAGTTTTTAAAAATGGATGAAAAACTCCAAAAGGTACAGAGGTAAAAATGCTGCGGGCCAAAGACCAGCAGCCGTCTTACTGATGTTTTAGTTTGATGTTGTAGCAGGCCGGTCTCCACGGGCCTCAACGTCTGTGTGATGCCATCTTTAATACCGTTTCAGGAGAGTTCATGTCAGGCAGCTCTGAGTCGGTTGGGCTGGTTGTTTTAAATTCCCACTGAGCTGCCACAGTGCAGGAAGAATCCGACAGAACCGAAGCTGGATGTGCTTTCCATGTTCCACCCAGTCCAGTCAGAAGGAAACAACTGGGAGGAGACCTCCTCCTGCTCCAGACTTCAGGTCCTGCTGGGGTTCGCCTCAGTCAGGGTGTGGAGGGCTTGTGGAGGATGCCCTGCAGGTCCTCTGGTAAGGTCTGGATGATGGACTGGATGTGGGCTCTCAGTTTGGGGAGGGTCCCTGAACGCACCGGCAGCTGCTCCCTCTCCGCCTGACTCTGCAGCATCCAGAACCATAACACATTCATCTGTGTCAGTATGCATCTGTATTCACAGAACCAGTCCTAATCTCATGCTACTGCCAGTAGAAGCAGCAGATTAAGCAGCAGGAGTGCTTCTTTACGTTTAACCTGCTAAAATCCTGACATTCCATCAAAACAATCTCATTCTGTTAAGGCATTTAAAAATTGCCATAAATGACTTGCTTGTTCGAACTGGATTCTCCAGAAAACCCTAAAACCACAACCCAGGAGCAATTACTAACTCACTAGTTTTTCCAGTTGTAATTTTTTTCAATGTTGGAAATTATTTTTTTAAATCATGTAGGCATAACTGTCCTACTGCACAGAAGCCATTTCACAGTTCTTTCTCTTCTCCACAGAGGTGCAGGACTTCATATTGCAGAGAAAAATAAGCTCAGGAGCAGAAAACAGTTCAGAGGAGCACATTATGCAGTCAATTCCAAAATTATTCACACCCATAGAAACTTTTGACTTAAAGTTACTTTTAAATGTAAATAAAAGCTGAGAAATCATTTTTTCCACAATGATGCCTCTTGTACATCATCTTATTATCTTTTGGGAAACACCTGTGTCATATCAAATTAAAAAAAAAAACAACTTGCTGGTAGAATAAAAGTAACTTTAAGTCAAAACCTGCTAGGGGAATGAATAATTCTGGGCTTGACTGTATTTATTAGAACCGTGTTTGTGCTTGTGGGGGTTTTATTCTTTTCTCCTTCTATACACTGTGGCAGCAGATTTTCTCACTCTTGGTCTGATTTTAGATTGTGTGTCTTTAAGGTCCAGCTCCTGATAAGCCCAGCCTGCTCTGACTGGTCAGCTAGGTAATTATATAATGAGGTAATTACATAACAGAAGCCCAGACGTCTGAGAGTCTGGAGCAGACACAGCTCTAGAGAGGAAATGAAGGAGGAGGATGAGGAAGCTGCTCATTGTTTCTCTGAAGGCCTCACCAGCTCTAAGGCCGCCGTTCTAAAGACGGTGAAGGAGATAAATAACAGAAGAAAAGGTTTCAGGCAGGAACAGTGTTTTCTGGGGAAGAAAATAACCTCTTTGGTGTTTGGAAGTTTGCAGAGCCTTTAAACAGCTGTATATCACACTGAAGGAAAGAAGAAAACCCAAAAGCAGAACACGGACTCTTTAAAATGAACTCCGCAGCAGCACCAGCAGCAGTATGCATGGAGGTAGCAGTCACAGAAGTAGCATTCCTGTTTCTATGTGGAGCTCAGACAGATGTACTGACCAGTTTATCCTTCAGCTTCAGAACCAGATCAACTGTCTCCACCTCTGTGTGTCTCTGGATTCTCTGCTGCAGATCCTGCTGACAGACAGGAAGGCAGGTTAGTCTCACACTGCTGGATCCCATTTAACTTCATCATCAAATCCTGGATTCTGCATGAACACTCAGAGGCTTTTATTAGTTCTTACAGAGCTTGCAGCAAGTAAAACATTTCACTCCATACTGCTTTCTGGCTCCTTCTCCTCCTTTATCAAAAGCTTCTTACTCCACATTAGCGTACTTGGATGTTAAAAATCAGACTTCTAAGTGAAGTGTCAGACCCAGCTCTTAAACAGGCCAACAGACCCGTTCCTTCAGTGCTGCTGCTGAACTGACTAGCTGGTACCTTGGCTTCATGAGAACTACATCCACTTCCTCCTCACCTCTTCACACAGCGCCTCCAGGTGCAGGGCTTCTAGTTTCTGGGTCATCTCTCTCCTCCTGTTGCGGAACCAGCCGTCAAAGTTGGGAGACTTGAGGAAATGCCTTCAGATGCAGAGAAAACATGATGCTCAGGAAATGTTTGTACCACACTGTTTCCATGACTACCTCCTTTCAGGAACTAACCTACTCACAGTAAAAAGCAAAAGAAACAGGGAAGACTCACACTAAACTATGATCACATCAACCTATGAAAGGGGAGATCTACAGTAAAATGCTCTTCTAATGTTTCTAATGTACCTGTAGAGTCCAATCCAGTCTCCTTTCAGTCTGGATGTGAGCTGAGGTCCAGCTTTCTCCAGGGTCTTCATGAAGTCCTGCTGAATGAACGGTCGTAGCTGAGGAGGACTCTTCCAGGGGCTGATGGACTTCTGGAGAGGCATGAGACTGGCCACGTACCGCTCCTGGAAAACACAGGTCAACCCTTCTCCTGAAATCATCCAGCTCATCACTCAACAGCAGGAGGTTTAAGACCCACAAGAAACACTCAAAGACAGTTTCACAGGTTTTTTTCCTTTTGGCTTTTCCCTTCAGAAGTCTCCACAGCCAATCATCTGCTTCCATCTAACCCTTTCCTCTGCATCCTCTTCTCTCACATCAACAACTTCCTGTCCTCTTTCTCTACATCCATAAACCTCCTCTTTGGTCTTCCTCTAGGCCTCCTGCCTGGCAGTTCAAACTCAGCATCCTTCTACAGATATATTCACTGTCCCTCCTCTGTACATGTCCAAACCATCTCAGTCTGGCCTCTCTGGCTTCATCTCCAAAACATCTAACATGTCCCTCTGATGTCCTCATTCCTGATCCTCTCCATCCTAGTCACTCCCAAAGAGAACCTCAACATTTTAGTCTCTGCTACTTCCAGCTCTGCTTCCTGTCTCTAAACCAGACAACATCTCTGGTCTCTCCACCATTTTCTAACACCTGACACTTTCCTCTACCCATTCCAACCTGCTGCTTCTTCACCTCTTTCCACTCTCCATTGCTCTAGACTGTTGACCCTAAGTCATTAAAATCATCCACCTTCTTTATCTCTGCTCCCTGTAACCTCACCCTTCCACTTCCCTCTCACTCACACACATGGATTCTGAATTGTTGTGGCTAACCTTCATTCCTGTCCTTTCCAGTTCATACCTCCACCTCTCTAGATGTTCCTCCACCTGCTCCCTGCTCTCACTACAGATCAAACATCATAGTCCATGGAGGTTCCTGTCTCACCTCATCTGTCAGCCTGTCCATCACCATAGTGAACTAGAAGAGCTCAGAGCTGATCCGCGATGAGATCCCACCTCCACCTTGAAGTCCGTCACACCTACAGCACACCTCACCACTGTCCTACAGCCCTCATACATGTCCTGCACCTCTCTAACATACAGACTTCTTCATGCAACACCACAGTTCCTCTCTGCTTTCTCTAGATCTACAAAGACACAATGCAGCTCCCTCTGACCTTCTCTGTACTTCTACAACATCCTCAAAGCAAATACTGCATCTGTAGGACTCTTTCTTATCATGAAACCATACTGCTCCTCACTTCTGTCCTTATTCTAGCTTCCACTACTCTTTCCCATAACTTCATTGTATGGATCATCAGCTTTATTTCTCTGTAGTTGCCATAACTCTGAACATATCCTTTGTTCTTAAAAAAGCAGCGCCTGCACATTTCTCCTCCATTCCTCAAGTATCTTCTCACTCTCTACGATCTTGTTGATTAATCTAGTCTGAATCTCTACTGCCACCTCTCCACCTCTGGACACTTCCATACCTCCACAGGTCCATCATCAGGACCAGCTGTCTTTCCACTCTTCATCCTCACTTCACTCTTACTAATCTTTCCGACTTCCTGGTCTACAATGATCACCTCTTCTACTCTCATTTTCCTCATTCATCAACTCTCCAAAGTTCTCTTTCCATCTTCACCTGTCGATACATTTCCATCTCCATCCTTAATCCCCCTAACCTGCTGCACATCCTTCCCATCTGTCTCTGCCTCACCAACCTGTATAAATCAGTCTCTCCCTCCTTACTGTCCAACCTAGCATACAAGTGATCGTACGCCCTTTGTTTAGCCTCCTCTACTTGTATCTCCCTGTTCTCCTGTCTTCTCTCTTCAGTCCTCTCAGTGTCCCATTTCTTCTTAGCTAGCCTCTTTCTCTATAGACACGCCTGCTCTTAAACATTTCACCACCAGATGTCCTTATCTACTTTTCTTCCTGATGATACACCAAGCATTCCCCCGTTTGTCTCGCTGATCACATCAGCTGTAGTTGTCCTGTCATCTAGAAACACCTCCTGACCACCCAGAGTCTCTACTCCTCCTGAAAGCCCAGCAACACTCATCCTTTTTCAGTTTCCACCACTTCATCCTCTGCAACACTCTTCCTCACCACCAGAGTCATTCTACACACCACCACCCTAAGCTGTCTGGCTACACTCTCACCTACCACTACTTTACAGTCACTGATCTCCTCCAGATTACACCATCTATACCAGATGTAGTGTACCTGTGTGCGCTTATAAGTCACCCAATGTTCCTGCCTCTTCTGGAACAAAGTATTCACTACAGTCCTTTCTGCAAAGTCTACCACCATCTGTCCTTCTGTGTTCCTGTCCTGAACACCAAACCTACCCATCACTTCCTCATCACCAACATGTCCATTAAAGTCTGCACCAATCACCACTCTCTCTCTTCTGGAGATTCTCTGCATCACTTCATCCTCTCTTCCAGCTCACATCCTACCTGAGGGACATAACCACTAAAACACTGAACATCACACCTCCAATGTCTGGTTTCAGACTCATCACTGTCTCTGACACTCTTTTTACCTCCAGATTATTCCTAACAAACTCCTCCTTCAAGATACGTCCTGCTCCATTTCTCTTCCTATCCATGCCAGCATAAAACAGCTTGAACCCTGCACCTAAACTTTAGCCTTTCCACCTGGTCTCCTGAACACACAGAAAATCCACCTTCCTCCTCTGCATCATGTTAACCGAACACATTTACCTGACTAATGTAAGGACTAAGGTGAAGAACCTACAAAATCACCCAACTAGTTTGAATGTTACGGTTAATGCCCTACAATATTATACTTAATGCAAATTAACCAATTTAAGCACTGAGGTCAAGACCCTACAATAGAGCACATTTAATAAACAATTTAAAGATTAAGACCCACAGTATTAATTACTACATTAAATACAGCATGGTTCACATAAATCTAATGAATGAAATGACTTGGTACCAGTGGAATGATGAAGCTCTGTGTCAGTTCTAAGAAGTAGCGTCGAAGGATTGCATTTTGTGCTGCTGAGGGCCTCTTCTGTTGAACACCCTGCAACACAAACAAGAAGACAAAGAACCTCAGGGACGTTACGTGTAGTGATGCTACTTTTACAGTGGAGTCTTAAATGGTTAGTGGATTTTTATTTTTTTTTAATTGTGCTGCTAGTTGTTAGTGGCACGGCATCGATGGGAAGTCGCAGCAGAACACTTTTCATATTTGCAGTTGCAGTGGTTGTCTGTAACTTTGCCAAAACCATGTCGGACTCCGTAGTTTTCTCTGGACCCCTGCCAGATCTGACTAGCGATGATATGTTTAGCCGTATGTCATCGTTTAGCCGCTGGGTGTCTACGTGGTGTACTGCAAACAACGTTAGCTTTATAGACAATTGGAGCTCTTTCTGGGGAAAACCTGGTCTGATTAGGAGAGACGGCATCCATCCCACTTTGGCTGGTGCGGCTCTCATTTCTAGAAATATGGCTGATTTTATTAGAACTCCTAAAGCATGACAACCCAGAGTTCAGACCAGCATGCAGAGTTGTAGTCTTCCACACCTCTCTGCAGTTTCCTCTCAGCTGTCACCCTCCAGTAATTCAGTTAGCTTTATTGAGACTGTGTCTGTCCCCCGACCACCAAAATTCAATAAATTAAACAATTCCAAAATAAACAAAAGACATAGTAACCATAAAAATCTAATTAAAATTAATACCACTATTTCAACTGAGCGAAGAAACAGGACAATTAAATGTGGTCTGTTAAATATTAGATCTCTCTCGTCTAAATCACTGTTAGTAAATGATTTGATAGCTGATAACCAGATTGATTTGTTCTGTTTGACTGAAACCTGGTTGCAGCAGGAAGAATATGTTAGTCTAAATGAATCAACTCCTACTAGTCATACTAACTGTCATGTTCCTCGAATCACAGGCCGAGGAGGAGGAGTGGCAGCAATCTACCTCTCTAGCTTAAAAATGAACCAGAGACCTAAACCTAGCTACAGTTCATTTGAAAATCTTACTCTCAGTCTCTCTCATCCAGATTTAAAAGCCCAGAAACCAGTTTTATTTGTTGTTGTATATCGTCCTCCTGCTCCTTACTCTGAGTTTTTATCTCAATTCTCAGACTTTTTATCTGATTTAGTGCTCAGCTCAGATAAAGTGATTATTGTGGGTGACTTTAACATTCATGTTGACGTGGACAGTGACAGCCTTACGACTGCTTTTAATTCAATATTAGACTCAATTGGGTTTTCTCAACATGTAAATAAACCAACTCATAGTTTTAATCATACCCTTGACCTCGTTCTGACTTATGGCATAGAAATCAAACAGTTAAAAGTATTTCCCCGGAACCCTCTTCTTTCTGACCATTTTATGATAACATTTCAATTTACAACAACAGATTGTTTGGGAGTTAAGAATAAATATCACTACAGTAGATGTCTGTCTGACAATTCGGTGGCTAAATTTAAGAAAATAATACCCTCTCTATTTAGTTCAGCACCACTTACTGATATTATGGAAGGGAAATATTATAATTTTACCCCCACAGATGTGGATTATATTGCTAATTATGCTGCAGCCTCACTGCGTACAACACTTGATAGTGTTGCACCTGTAAAAAAGAAAGTTCTATCTCAGAGAGGACCTGCTCCTTGGTATAATTCCCAGCTGCGGACTTTAAAGCAAGCGTCCCGAAAGCTGGAAAGGAAGTGGTATTCCACTAATTTAGAAGATGTTCATGTAGCTTGGAAAAATAGTCTAGTAATTTATAAAAAAGCTCTTCGTAATGCCAGGACAACATATTATTCATCTTTAATAGAGGAAAACAAGAACAACCCCAGGTTTCTCTTCAGCACTGTAGCCAGGCTGACAAAGAGTCAGAGCTCTGTCGAACCTTGTATTCCTTTAGCTTTGAGCAGTAACGACTTCATGAGCTTCTTCACAAATAAAATTATTACGATTAGAGAAAAAATTAATCTGGCCCTTCCTACAAATATCACAGATGTATTATCGAGTACAGATGCTTTAGAATTGGCTGTAAGACCAGATGGATATTTAGAACTAGAACTTTTCACTCCCATACATCTCTCTGAACTAATTTCAATAGTTTCTACATCCAAACCATCGACATGTCTTTTAGATCCTATCCCAACTAGACTGTTCAAGGAGGCCTTACCTTTAATTAATTCCTCAATGTTAGATCTGATTAATCTCTCTCTAGTAACAGGCTATGTACCACAGGCTTTTAAGGTTGCCGTAATCAAACCTTTACTTAAAAAGCCCACTCTAGATCCAGATGTTTTAGCCAACTATAGACCAATTTCCAACCTCCCATTTCTCTCCAAAATTCTGGAAAAAACAGTTGCTAATCAATTATGTGAACATTTACAAAAGAATAGCTTGTTTGAAGAGTTTCAGTCAGGCTTCAGAGTGCATCATAGTACAGAAACAGCTCTGGTGAAAGTTACTAATGACCTTCTCATAGCGTCAGATAATGGACTGGTCTCTATACTTATTTTATTGGACCTTAGTGCGGCATTCGATACAATCGACCACAAACTTTTATTACAACGACTAGAACATTGTATTGGCATTAAAGGGACAGCACTGGACTGGTTTAAATCCTACTTATCAGACAGGTTCCAGTTTGTGCATGTCAACAATGACTCTTCTGAGCATACTAGGGTTAATCATGGAGTTCCTCAGGGCTCTGTCTTAGGACCAATACTGTTCACATTATACATGCTTCCCTTAGGCAATATTATTAGGAAGCACTGTATTAATTTCCACTGTTATGCTGACGACACTCAATTGTATTTATCTATGAAGCCAGATGAAACTAATCAGCTAGCTAGACTGCAAGATTGTCTTAAAGACATAAAGACCTGGATGACCTATAATTTCTTACTACTAAATTCAGACAAGACTGAAGTCATTATATTTGGCCCCAAACATCTTAGAGAATTGCTTTCAAAGCATATAGTTACTCTGGATGGCATTACATTGGCCTCCAGTACTACTGTGAGGAACCTCGGCGTTATCTTTGACCAGGACATGTCCTTTAACTCACACATAAAACAAATCTGTAGGACTTCCTTTTTCCACCTGAGAAATATTGTGAAAATCAGGAACATCCTGTCTCAGAGTGATGCAGAAAAACTAGTCCATGCATTTGTTACTTCTAGGCTTGACTACTGTAATTCCTTATTATCAGGTTGTCCCAAAAGCTCTCTGAAACATCTACAGCTGATCCAAAATGCTGCAGCCAGAGTACTGACAGGAGTTAGCAAGAGAGATCATATTTCTCCTATACTGGTTTCTCTTCATTGGCTTCCTGTTAGATCTAGAATAGAATTCAAAATCCTTCTTCTGACATATAAAGCTCTTAACAACCAATCTCCATCATATCTCAAAGACCTGATAGTACCATATTATCCTAGCAGAACTCTCCGCTCTCAGAATGCAGGCTTACTTGTTGTTCCTAGAATCTCTAAAAGTAGAATGGGAGGCAGAGCCTTCAGTTATCAGGCGCCTCTCCTGTGGAACCAGCTCCCAGTTTGGGTTCGGGAGGCGGACACCCTCTCTATTTTTAAGACCAGGCTTAAAACCTTCCTTTTTGACAAAGCTTATAGTTAGGACTGACTGGGGGACCCTGACGGGGTGAGCTGGTGTTTGCATTTGCACAACTGACTTCCCCTCTTGACGTCCCTTTAGTTTGTCCCTAGTTATGCTGCTATAGGCCTAGGCTGCTGGGGGACCTCTCTTGATGCACTGAGCCCTTCTCTAACTACTAATGTATTTACTATATATACCATTGTTGCATTACATTCACTCTGTTTCTTTCTGTGTCCTTTCTCCGAGTGTCCCTGGTCCCAGAGCTGGATGCTTCAGATGTGTGGTTGCTCTCCCACCTCCAGCTGCCCATTTCCACCGATCTACTCTGCATTGCCCTTACTATACTTGATTTGCTCATCTACATATTTTTGAATTTACCACCAGCTATATATGTAGTATATTTAATGCCAGAGCTGTACACCATAGCAGTAAACTATAGTTTCCATGTTAGTTGTACTTTGCATATATCATCTGTCTTATCATGCATGAATTATACTGTGTGTTTTATGGTCCTTGTCCCCCCCCCCCCCCCATCTCTACCTCTGTCCCTCTACCTATTCCTCTCTATCTCTGTCCCTCTATCTCTACCTCTACCCCTCTACCTCTTCCTCTCTACCTCTTCCTCTCTACCTCTATCCCTCTATCTCTACCTCTCTACCTCTTCTGTCCCTCTCAACCCGCCCGGCCAGCAGGCAGATGGGTCCCCCCACATTAGAGCCGGGTTCTGCTCGAGGTTTTTTTCCCTGTTAAAAGGGTGTTTTCCTTGCCACTGTCTCCTTTTGGCTTGCTCTGGGGGTCAGGCATATGGGTTCTGTAAAGTGTCTCGAGACAGTTTGACTGTAATTGGCGCTATATAAATAAAATTGAATTGAATTGAATTGAATTGAATTGAATTGTAGGAAGCGTACTTCAGCCATGGCGTCGATTGCAGCTCATGATGCCGGACATCAGAGACCCAATCTCACCTTCTGAAGCTGTTTGATGATTTCTTCATCTTTGTTCAAATACGGCTTGTATGCAGTGTACACACCTACAACACACACACACACACACACACTGATCAGACCAGAGAAGTTCTGCCTGCTAATAAGCACCAAACAGCGCCCCCTAGTGGACAATCTGTAGTCTTACAACAACAAAAATGGATCTAAAGTTCAGGACAGCTCTTCACAAAAAAAAATTTTACTGAAAAATGAACACAAAAACAAGCAATATGAAACATTTACCAGGTTTAGAGTCTAGAGTTTTGAGGTTCTTCAGTTTCTTGACTTTCATTTGTTTGGCCATTTCTCCTGAGAGGAACAGAGGTAGAGCAGAGATCAGACAGAGTTCAAGGTTTTTACATCTCAAACCATCATTTTCTATGGATACGCAAAATGGTACCTGAGAGATTAAAGTCAAATTTCAGGCTTTTATCTCATATATTTCCTGAGATATTTGGCATTAAAACATAGCCTCAAATTTAAATGTGTGAAAAAACTTGTTTAAAGCAGGATAACAGGGAAGAAAAAAGAAAAAAAAGATCTGGAAGTATTTAATATTTCAAGCTAAAATTTGACAGGTTCCATTAGATTAAAAATCAGAGATGGTTGAGCAGAAATAGTTATAAAATGTGATGATTTGAGATGGATTAACTGTATATTCTTTAAAATATTACTGCATATTGGATTCCTTCAGTGGAACAGAAAAACAGACCAGTCCAGAAGAGCATTTAGAATATGATTATATGACAATAACTGCTGTAGAGGACTCCATTGCCTTACAAGAATGTGACAACTGTCTTTATTCAAGTAAAAACATAAAGCAGTAAAATCTACCTGCTTGCTTCATGTCTCCAATGCGGATGATGTGCGGCCAGTGCTGCAGAGTTTTGGCAAAGAAGGGATTAGTGACTCCCAGAATGACTGACGGCCTGCAGCAAGAGACAGGAAGAGAAGAGACAAATGCAGGTTTCTATGAGCCTGAGTGTCTTCAAGCAACACAATGAACAGTCTGAACCCCAAACAGTTTCTGGGCATGTTTTGCTCCTGTCACATGGCTTCAAACTGTTCTATTTGCAGCTGTTACACTGTAAATTTCCCCACTGCGGGATCAATAAAGGTTCGTTCCTTCCATCCATCCATCCATCTATCATAGTTGTACCAGGAAGCTAAGAACTTTCAGGTTCTCTTTAACAGAATCTGGTCAGAGAAAAAGAAATCCTGCAAGTGTTCATAATAATGTGCAGGAGGCACTAAATTCACTTTGAATTTAATTCACAAAGTGGTAGAATGAGACCACAATGTACAGATGTCATAGCCTACGTATTTTTGTATTTAACACACAAGTTTACTGAAATATAAAACAGCTGTGGCACATCAAAAATTACTAAACAAATAATGGTAACACATATTCTGATTGTATATTCCAGCGGTGAGTCGCCGCTTTTGTGTCATGAGTGCAGAAGAGACTGAATCAATGATCCATGCTGCCTTTGTTTTGAATTATTTCCTCCCTTTCTTTCCTGTCTGGGTAGAACCAAGCACATTTTCTTTCCCCTTTCTGCTACAAACCAACGTCTTGAGCAGCATGGTAGCTGCTCCTGTATGAGCTGACTAGCTTCTACTTACGGAGCCTGAGTCCTGGTGGTGTACTCCTTAAACTCGCTGTCATGGATGGTGAAGTACGGCCGGAAGTCACTGCAGTAGCGCAGTGGAGAAATACAGCTGCAGACACAGAAACAACACGGTAATCTCAATGAGTGAACTCTAAAGGTCTTCCTTTGAGCAGATGTCAACATTGAAGGGAATACAAAATAAAACACATTTAACTGCATTGAAGAGATGAAACATTATATGTTCAGTTTTCCAAGATGTGAAGACAGAAATTCAGAATACTCGTGGAAGTTTAGCAAGTTTAACTACAGATTTACTGTGAGAAGTCAAAGTCATCTCACCTGACCAGCGCCAGCACAGTGTCCGATGACTCTGCTGGAGACGGCGCCATGACGACAAGCGCCTCCCCCAGCAACACCAACTCCCACAGCATCTGGATGTGGAAGAACACCGGGTAGAAACACCTGGACGGACAGAAAAGGTGCTGCAGTGTCAGTTTAAGATGCATTATAGTGACACCGATTCCTTCATTCAACCTTCATTTATACTCCAGACATCACTGAGAGGAACTCTGTTTATACAGACATCAAGTGAATTTCAAAGTAACAAACCATGAATAGAAGCAGAGAAAAGTTTTTTTAAAAATATGTTTTTATTTAAGGAAGATGTGTTGTAAGATAAGACAGTTCTAAAGTGAATTATGATACAGGAACATGAACATTTCTAAAATTTGCATATAATATAAATACTCCATTGACAAATAATGAAAATATACAAATGCAAACATGAAAAACATTTACAAATAGAGCTTTGGAGATTTAAATTAAATTCCAGAAGTGTCCAAAAGATTTCAGTGCAGTGACTTTAAGTAGGTGTTGTTAATAAAGGATACTTCGCTTCATGTATTTCCACCAACATTACGCTGAACATTTCCACTGTTTAAACCTTCCTTTATAGTGCAGCATGCTTTCAGAATGTTTGGCTTTACTTTAAAGAAACACAGAAGTGATTTCTAATGTTTGGTTAAGATTACAGTGTAGAGTTTAATTCAATAATAGTGACTCAACTTGTCTTTTGTTTTGTTACATCTCTTTTTTTGGGCTCCAGATGATCTTTATGTGTTATTTAACTGTTCTGAGTTCACATCTTAAAGCTCAGCAGGTGTTTTTCATTAATAAATGGTGCCAATAAGGACAACCAGCTCTGTTAGTGTGCATAATATGTGTTAACATCATCCTTGAATTATTGATTTTTTACCTCTTTTGAGAGCTGTCTGTAGTAAAAGGATCATAAATGACTTCCCTCATCCTCATAATGGACTGTTTAAGCTGTCTTCTTTACAACCTGTCTAAAAGCTCCACATGAAACCACATGATCACATGCTTTATGTAGGCTGAGTTAAGTACCGTTCTATTTAATTTGTCTGTTTAAAGTAGGAAACTACAGCTCAGTATCTTATTTTTATGATTACTTCATTAGTAATAATGTTGCTGCCACTCCATTGTGACAACAAAGTTCACTAACGAAAAGACAAAACAAACTAATTAACATAAACACAAGCTGGAAGTGGTCTTTTTATGTAAATTAACATGCAGTGACAGTAAGACTAACCCCTTAAAAAGGAGCAGGCTGCTGGTGATGTAGGTTCAGTTAGTCTTCAGCTTTTACAAACTTCTCTTTTATGACTAACTTTATTTTGTATTTTCTGCTCTCAGGCTGCTTTTATGATCATTGTGTGTTTTTCACTCATTTTTATCAATGTTATTAGTCATTTTAATTATATTTGGTTGGTTGTTAGGTAAACTGCAATGATAATGAAGTCAATTATCATCAGATTATTCTTTTCAGCAGCTGGAGGGAGATTGTTTGCTTTTCTAACTTCTGTTTTTACTCCTCTTTCCTCCTGGAACTCAGAGAAAGTTTGTCTCTGCCATCATGGATGGTCCGTTAATGGTTTAAATGCACAATAAAGAGGAAAGAGGCTCTGGGAGGAGCTTGAGGTGACGTTTAAATGCTTTCAGGGTGTCAGTTTGATTTGACAGGTTATATAGCTGTGCAGCATTTCATAATACTGATGCTAAGAAACAAAGCATTTCTCATTTGGCAGCTTCATATCTTCTGTCCTTCCATCTCATCAGCACACTGAAAAGCATCTCAGGTGTAGCAGGTGAAACTGTACCAATTAAAGTTCCAATATGATCCCGGTTTTCAGGTAATGAATCTCACCTTGGTTTCATCACCTCCTGAAGGCAGAATGTGCTGTTTTCATATATAGTTAGCTGTGAGGGAGGACCACGGTCAGATTCTTACTGGCCTGTAAAGCTAGAAGTCTAACTAATTGTGAGGATGCTTGAGGAATGGCAGAAGTAAACATCTTCATATCTTAACAGCTATTATTTTACTACAACCACTGAACCACAATAACAGGGACTTTCACCACATGGAACCTTTAAAGGAAAAGTCATTTAGCTGCAGTACCACCACTGAGCAGCAGCTGGAGACATTATAGTCCCTTTCAGACAAACACACGTTCTTCAGTCCGTTAAAGTGACAGTACTCTGTCATTCAGTCCTTCCACACTGAGCTCACTGTTCCATTAATGTTCCTCATGATTGCATTCACACAGACCCACTACAGAGCCTACGTGATATTTGTCTTTCAGACTAGTCAATACACCAAGTGATGTATGGCACATAACAGACTTAGACCAGTTTATTTCTGACTTCTTAAACAGTGACACTGAAAGTTCAACCTGAGGATGGCCACAATGTGACTAAACACTAAACTGCTGCTGATAAACTGTGACTCTGTAACAGCTCACCTGTCTGAGGTGAAGACAAGTTAACAGCTGCTGTCAGATCCTAATCAGCCCTTTGTCCACGTTGGGCTCATTTACAGATGAACCCAATTAATCCAGTTGCTGCTCCATGTGTAAATGCAGCAGCTCTCCTGGATCCTACCTGTCTGATGCTGCAGGTTTGTCACAGACTAAGAAGAAACTGTTTTAAACAGCTCCAAGAATCAAACTTCAGCACTCAGATTACATTTATTATTGTTGAGTATCAATATTCTTTAGGCTGTTTGTGTCTGTTTTCATCACAGTATAGTTTTATTAATATGGACATCTCATTTTGTGGCCTAACAGATTTGAAATTGTAGAGCAAACTAGTTAAAAAGGTGTGTTGTGATTTTGAACTCTTTATAGATCGTAACTGTTATGTTATTGACACTGAAATGTGGAAAAATCCTTCCTTAAATCACGTCACACAACTCAAAGTAAAGCTGCTGGTGTGTATCTAGTAATGTGGCGTCTCAGATCATACTAGTGCCATGTTCAATGTTCTATCGAAATGTTCGTAGGTCTGACCTAAGATTTAATGGATGAGTACCCAGGGTGAACATTCACACATGCAGCCGACAGGTATATTTGCTGTCAGATTAATGGACAGAGTGCACATCTGAATGGGGTAAATGTGACACAAACACTGGTCTCACCTGAACAGGTCGACTTCATGGATGGTCGGGAGGACGATGGACACCAGACTGTCACTCTGAAAAACACAAGGTCAACATATGTTAACAGATTTTATACAAAACCGGAAACCAACTACTGAAAAAATAAATCTGTCAGTGAGCACCTGGGCGGACTGGACCAGCTGTGAAGTTCCTGGTTTGTCGTAACAGGTCGGGATGCGAACCTGCGGCAAACAGTTCAAACACTCAGTTATTTCTCTTGCGTCCATCTTAAGAAAACTAAAGTTCCACAAAACACAATAAAAGTGATAAAACAGTGAAAGAATACGATAATAGAGAGGGATTGAAAACATAGCTAGAGAAGAACTTATCTTTCTCACATTAAACACAGGAGAGTGTCCGAATAACACATGCCTGCCAAAGTAGTGATTAATATTACTAAATAACTTATTCATGAAGTAGTTCTCTGCTATCAAATGCTTTAATGCATACAGGTTCTGAATATCAGTTATTAGGCTGCGTGATTTCCAAAAATGAGTGTCAGTATTGGCCCTAACAAAACAAAACACCAGATTGGTCGAAACCTTCTCATTAATCCTGTAAGATCTGATAAAAACATGATAAAACAGCACTCTGCTCTACAGTGTGGGCGGCTTCATCTCTGCCACCTTTATCTTCAATGAACCAGGGATAGACCAGGCTCACTAAGATATATTTTAGACATTTAATACTGCACACAACACAATATATTATCTTTTTTATGGTCAAAACCGACAAAGTATGAAAGTGCAATCAAAAACCAGCAGATGGCCAACAGCTATTTATTCATGAATCGTGCTTTTTTCAGTAGTTTACTACAAAAAATCAAGATTTATTGATTGAAAATGAAAACGTCAGCTGGTATCCACTTGTGAAGCGCGTGTGTGTGTGTGTGTGTGTGTACCTTGATGACCACACCCATAATGGGCAGCGTGAGGATCCGTCCAGGGTGAGGCATCGGCCAGCGGTCGATGTCATTACAGGCTGTCAATCAAACCCAATCAACACACTCAATCAGAAACCACTTTATCTGCACTCAGCTGCCATTAGCTTCCCCAGGCTAAAAATAACAGTCCAATAAAAAACCCTAATGTAACCCTGTAATGTATATTTAACAGATTGGGCTTTTGTTTAAGCTGCAGTAGTGAGGTTAAGAGTGAGAAGGGTGCAGTATGCATCGCTTTATATCAGCTGCAGTTACACAATAGTTTACAGAAAGCAAAAGAAAAGGACAAGAGAAGGAACGTGTGATGAAACACAGAGCAGCAGTACATCCCAGCAACAGACTGGACATGGTTTAAAGGGAAAGTGGGTCCAGTGACTGCTGTCTACATTAAATTTAGGGACAGGGAAAGGATTAGCCAAACATATCAGGGACGTTAAAACATTTATAAAACTGGGCTCAAACCACCGGAGTTTTTAGATCCTAATACATGTCAAAATCTAAAAACTAACAGCACATCACACACTGGAGGGTATAACTGAGATGATCAAGACAGAGGAAGGAACTAAGGAGCAGAGCACCCCCTCACATGCAGACTAAATGGAGACTGTGGTGCAACAAGGTGCTGTAGTGTTAAGAATACTCCACAGTGAGAAAAAAACTAAATGAGATGAGAAAATGGAGATAAATGGAGGTGATATTTGACCAGCATTAACATCTGTTTGTTAGCCAGTGTAAGGCTAGAAGGCTGAGCATTGATGGACAACAGATGCTCCAGGTGCTCTAATGAGTTTGATATTATGATGGCATCCCTGATGTCTGCCAACTGGATCTGTAAACAAATAATCTGGGCCAAATATCGCTTCAGATCAGATCTTCTTTATTAGGAGGACGAAAACTGTGTAAAGTGTGAGTCCAGCATAAGAACACATCATTTTACCATTATGGGTTATACACTGAGAAGGTCTATTAATTCAAACACAATAAAGTGTGAAACAAGCAAAGCTGTCTGAATGATTTCCACTTTCAATGTCTGTACATGTGCAGATGGGTCTAAAGAAGTGGAACTGGACACACATAAATGCACTTTAAGTATAAATATGTACGGGTATGGATAAAATATACACTTGTCATGATCAGTTTTGGTTCAAGCTGTGACCTTTAAACAGCCAGAGGTCTAATTCTGGAGGAGCTGAGTGTTGCTCAGTTCTCATAAACACTAAGATCCTGACTATTTGATGCCTGATGTGTCCAAAAATGTAATTCTGAAATCACGATAAAAAGTCAGTAGAGAAAAACTCAAAGTAGTAAGTGGTGAGCTGTCAGACTTCTGGACCATGTGAAGTCCAACGTTGATCACTTCTTAAGTTCTGGCAGCTACACAGAGACAGACAGGTAAAACAGGTAATCAGACTGACCGGCCTCCAGGCAGGGCTCCTGTTTCTCAAAGTATTCTGGAGCCATGATCTTCAGCAGCGAGTGGAAGAAGGTCACATAGGGCAGCTTACTGATCAGGACCAGAGACTAGTGGAAACACAGCAAGAGGGAGAGAGGATTTCAGATTCAGACACTTCCTGTTCATTCATCTGTGTTTCTAGTGTTGCAATTAATTAGTCTAGAAGTTGTCAAAAACAGCTGAAGGTGCTTTTACAGTTCCTTGTTTTGTCTCCTTAACAATCGAAATAGAAAGACAATCCAGTAGTAACAACATAAAACTGAGAATATTTCCAAGGCTTAGATGTGGAACAAAAGATGTTTGGTGTTTTAACTTGATAATCACTGAAGTGAGAACTAAGCCTAAAGATTGAGAAAGTTTACATTAGAGATGAGCATTTATTATTTATGGGTCCCTGTTGTCTGCAGAAACACAGTATGATGTATCAGTCATGTCAAAAACACTTCTTTCATTCAGTAACTAGTTCCTCAGGATTCTGTTCAGCTAATGCAAATAAACCTAAACACTTCCTGCAGATATAGAGAGGTGAGTTCAGGGAGTCTTATAGTCAACAGCGAAAGACAAAGATCTTTTAGATCCATTTGAAATGATTTTCTAAGTGAACAAAGTCCCAGTTTGTGGTAAAGACAGTAAGATACTATTCCTTTTTGTGTGATTCTGTTTGGTGGACTATATCTCTCATGTTGCACAGTAGATGTCACCATCAGAGTTTGACAATCTGGAAATAACAAATATCCCCAACATCAGTCTTATTAGTTGGAATTACACTATGACTAGTTTTTATTCCACTTCTCAAATGTCATTCTGACCAGCTGAAATGACAAAGATACCTGTAATTCATTTTGACTTGTCAAATGAATAGCTGCAGGTTTCACAGACGTCATTCTGACTAGTCTGAACTGTTGCAAATAACACCGTTCATCTGAGATGTCCAGGAAAGCTTCTGAACAGCGTTAGTAGGATTAATGGTGGAGATGCAGTGAAACTGAAAGAAATTATTAACAAACACTTTGTGGAAAACTAGAGCTTCGTTCATTAGAGACTTGTGGTTGAAATGGTCTGTCATAAGCACTTAGGGCTGCAGTGCCATAGAGTATTTGAACATTAGGCAGCCACCACTTTCTGCTCGCCACAGCATCTGATGTAACTGACTTAATATCTCCAACTTCGTTTTGCTGAATGAGTCCTCTAATTTAAGATATCTGTAATTACATTTTGACCAGCCATCTCCACTTAAACACATCTACAATGTAGTTCTGACTAATTCAGGCTTAATTTAAGATTTAAAAAAAGACAATGATATCTTGAACTGAAGGAAATTAAAAATAATCAGTCTTAAACCAGGATAATGACTAGACAGAATTAAACTGTAAATTGTGCAAATAAAGCAGATTTACAATTAGTCATAATTCAAATACAGAAAATCCCTTTGCTGAGATCTACACTTCACTTGGCATAGTTCAATTTGTTATTAAGTATTAAAAGAGGTGAAAATCCCTGCAGGCGTAGCTGTGTTGACAGCTACAGCTATGTTCTTCTATTCCAGTCTTCAGGGCCTGTAGCAGCTGGACAGAGACAGCTACATCTTTCTATTCCCTTTTTCACAGTCTGGTACTTCAACAGTTTTAAGACAAACCATGACTTTCTTGCAAAATTATCGTTTAAATATTGAAACAGGGCTGCACAGTGGATCAGTGCTTAGCACTGCCGCCTCACAGATCTTTCTGTATGGAGTTTCCATGTTCTCACTCTGCATTGATTGCACTGCACTGATTCTTCCCTCACTGCTGACTACTGTACATATTTTTTGCAAGCTCAGGTCCCATGGATCATACTGGCAGAGGCAGAATTGCACCTCTTCATTCCACCTAAAAAACTCTTCTAGCAGCGTGATGTGCAAATCTCACCTGATTCTCCCAGAAGGGATTTTTTCACACAGGGCAGCTTAACAGTGATTTTAAAAAAGCCTAAAAATAGAAGCAACTGTAACTAATTAGTGGTGAGAACCAGAGCTGTGGGGATGATGGAATTAGTCAATCTAAGATGTGAGGTTGTGTTCAGCTGATGCAGTCCTCCTGCAGCTTCATACTGACCTTCTGGAAGTATCCTCTCTTCAGAGATTTGTCTCGCACTTGACGGAAGTACACGTAACCGTAGTAATGACCCTGTTCCCTCTGAAACACACACAGAATCACTGAATTATTATATACAGCTGCAATCAGAAATACTCAAGCCCCCAAAGATTTTAGGGTTTTATCAGTTAAAGTTTTTTCAGAGTGATACACCCTGCTGACTGCTCCACCCCCGCTGCATTCCCCCTCCTTACAGCTCCACCACAGTTCTCCTACCATCACACCTCCCCTCCTCCACAGGACCCCACACTCACAACCAGCACTCAGCCCCCCTGCACCAGCTTGTCCCTGTCGACATCCCAGGTGAAGAGAGCACTGAGCAGGCTGAAGATCAGAAAGGCTACGGGTCCGGAAGGCATCAGCTCCAGGCTCCTCAAGTCCTGCGCAGATCAGCTGAGCAGGATTGTGGAGCATGTCTTCAACTTGATCCTGAAGCTGGGGAGAGTACCACAGCTGTGGAAGACGTCCTGCGTGGTATCAGTGCCGAAGATATCGCATCCCAAGGACCTCAACCACTACAGGCCGCTGGCACTAACATCCCGCCTGATGAAGACCCTGGAGAGGCTGCTCCTTTGTCATCTGCGACCCCTGGTGAGCTCATCATTGGACCCACTGCAGTTCGCCTACCAGCCCGGCATCGGGGTTGATGATGCAGTGATTTACCTCCTGCACAGATGTCTCTCTCACCTGGAGAAGATGAAGAGCACTGTGAGAATCATGTTTTATGATTTCTCCAGTGCCTTCAACACCATTCAAGCCTGTGCTTCTGGGGGACAAGCTGGAGCAGACAGGAGTAGACTCTCACCTCACAATGTAGCTGCTGGATTACCTCACAACCAGCCACAGTTTGTGAGGGCAGGAGACTGTATGTCCAACACTGTGGTCTGCATTACGGGGTCCTACAGGGGTCTGTGTGTCCCAAACTGTGGTCTGCATTACAGGGTCCTACAGGAGACTGTGTGTCCCAAACTGTGGTCTGCATTACGGGGTCCTACAGGAGACTGTGTGTCCAACACTGTGGTCTGCATTACGGGGTCCTACAGGAGACTGTGTCCAACACTGTGGTCTACAGTACGGGGTCCTACAGGAGACTCTGTGTCCAACACTGTGGTCTACAGTACGGGGTCCTACAGGGGACTGTGTGTCCAACACTGTGGTCTGCATTACGGGGTCCTACAGGAGACTGTGTGTCCCAAACTGTGGTCTGCATTACGGGGTCCTACAGGAGACTGTGTGTCCCAAACTGTGGTCTACAGTACGGGGTCCTACAGGAGACTGTGTCCAACACTGTGGTCTGCAGTATGGAGTCCTACAGGGGACTGTGTGTCCAACACTGTGGTCTGCAGTAGGGGGTCCTACAGGGATCTGTCCTTGCCCCCTTTCTTTTCATCCTCTACACAGCAGACTTCTCCCATCCTACCACAAACTGCCATCTTCAGAAGTTCTCTGAGGACTCCGCCATCATCGGCCTCATCACGGACGGAGATGAGGAGGTGTACAGAGAACTCAACCGGGACTTTGTGGACTGGTTCCTGCTGAACTGCCTCCAGATCATTGCGGTGAAAACCAAGGAACTGGTGGTGGATTTTAGCAGGTACAGATACACTTCTCCTTCACCAGTGAACACCCAGGGAACAGATATTGAGATTGTGGACTTTTACAGGTACCTGGGTGTTCAGTTAAACAACAAACTGGACTGGGCTACAAACACCAATGCACTTTATAAGAAAGGTCAGAGCAGACTCTACCTGCTCAGAAAACTGAGGTCCTTCAGGGTGCAGGGAGCACTTCTGAGGACCTTCTATGATTCTGTGGTAGCATCAGCTATCATGTATGGAGTGGTCTGCTGGAGCAGCAGCATCGCAACTGCAAACAGGAAGAGACTAAACAAACTGATAAAGAAAGCCAGCGCTGTCCTGGGCTGAACCCTTGATCCTGTGGAGGTGGTGGGAGACAGGAGGATGATGACAAAGCTGTTGTCTATCATGGAGGACACCTCCCACCCCCTGCAGGAAACGGTATCATCACTGGAAGCTCCTTCAGTAACAGACTGCTTCACCCGCGGTGTCTAAAGGAGAGATACTGCAGGTCCTTCCTTCCTGCTGCAGTCAGACTTTACAATCAAGCTCCCAGTAGTTCAGTTCACCCACTAACTAACTGTGCAATAAAAATGTACATAATGATGCTGTGCAATTTCATAGAAACATTGCTGTAAATATTGTATTTTTTTCTTCTAGAAGAAGAAAATATTTATATTTATGCACTGTGTGCTGCTCTCTTTTTTATTCAAACTGTTCTATTTGCTGCTGTTCCACTGTAAATTCCCCACCGTGGGATCAAAAAAGGTTTAATCAATCTATCTATCTATCTAAAATCCACACAGAAAATGCATGACGTAGTGTTTGTGTGTTAACAGAGTCAACCCCTACATAATAGTGTTGTTTTTAAAGCTTTCTGACAGTTTTTATGGCGAGAGTGAAGCTGAAACATAATTAAGCCTTTGAGAACTACATAATGATCCTTCGTTTGCTTCAGCTGTGATGCATGTATAAACCCCACCTCTGAATCTATTCAAGGTGAGCTGCAGTCATGGCAAAGACAAAGGAGCTTTCACAAAAGCTGACGGACAAGATTATTTCATCACACCTGAAGGGCCTGGGGTACAAGAAGATTTCCAAAGAACTTAACATTCCAAGAGACACCATCGGGAGCATTATAAGTTTGACACTTATGGAACAGATGCCAACCTGCCTGGCAGTGGAAGAAAGCCCAAAACTGAGCAAAGTAGTCAGGTCAAGTAAGAAAAAGGCGGCTCCAGGATGGCCTGATGAAGGCTGGTACAAGAGCTTCAGTGGCAACTAAGACGTGCCCCGAGCAAACAATGACTTCATGGTTGGACTCCAAGACACACTGTACTCTTGACCACAAAGAGGATCAACAGTCGACTAGAATATGGCAGAAGGAGTTTGGATAAGACTACAGAGTTTTGGGAGAGTTCTATGGACTGATGGAACCAAACTGGATCTGTCTGGACATACAGACCAGCGGTGTGTCTGGTGTGTGAAAGGCCAAGCTTATGACCAGAAGAATACCATTCCCATGGTTAGTATGGAGGTGGATCATTGATGTTGTGGGGCTGCATTTCTGCAACAGAAACTGATGGTGTACCTGACGTCATGGATTCCCAGAAACACAGTGATCCTGAGCACACCTCAAGTCAACCAAAGCTGGATAGAGAGAAAGATCCTGGAACATCCTGGAGTGGCCTTCTCATTCACCAGATTTAATCTGATTGAAAATCTTTGGTGGGATTTAAAGAAGGCAGCATGGAAGCTATCAAACACACCAGAAATGAGAGATCTGAATTTGTGAAAGCTGCAAAAGGCGTCCCATAGCCGTCGTGTACTGTTTACTTTAAGCCTAAGACATTGCTTTTGACAATCTGATGAGAAGTTGTCTTTAAAATATCATGAGTCTAAACTGTGACTAAAATATATCAAAAACGTGTTTCTGTTGCAGGGAAAAATAATGTTTTCTACTGTATTGTAGAAAGACACTTTCCTAACGTAGGGGATTATGGTGACATTGATACAGACAAGTATCAGCTGTGACTCCTACGTCATTATTTATCATTAGATTTATTACTGGTAATAATTATAATACCGAGAGGCTGGGTGGC
Organism: Amphiprion clarkii; assembly: GCA_027123335.1. NCBI lineage: Eukaryota > Metazoa > Chordata > Actinopteri > Pomacentridae > Amphiprion > Amphiprion clarkii. The sequence continues at coordinate 827,865 of CM049571.1, read as the reverse complement.
CCTTCATCTCTCTATGGTGTAACAGACATTGGGTTTCACTCATTCAATAGGCTTTTACTGTTTTCTTTGTGACCGTCTTTGGTTGGGAGCCTTTATAAAAGGACTGCATTACACTGCAGATGTTGGCTGTTTTTACTGAGTTTGGAGAATCTATTTTATCTACTGTGCTCCTGCACCCTGGAATAAAATGCAGAATAATCTAAAGCTGGATTCATTTTTATCCTCCAGACAATTCAGGGTTTGAATCTCATCTTATTTTACTTCCAACTGTTTTTGTTTTAGTAAATTTACAATTTTTTAAAATGCTCTAAGTATTGTTTTTGCTAGCTTTCCCTTTAAATATTTTCATGGTGATTATTTACAATATTTCTTATGTGCGTTCTTTTATTTTCTTACTCGGCCCTAAAGCAAGTAAGGTTGAATTAATTAATAATGTTTGTTAATCTCTTGCTGAAACAGAGCAGTGTGTTCATGTGTGCCAACCTTCAGGCAGGGTGGTGCATCTCGGTCGCTGGTTTCCAGGAAGCTGCCGAGTGACGACTTTTTGTTGGAACCCTGACGGAAGCGGAAGCAGAACTGTGTGTCTCCAAGGCAACCTGGAAACACAGCAAAGCGATGACGAGTGGTAATCATGCAAACACACAACCACGTCCTAACCCTTTCAGTCCCAAAGTATAAACTGTCTAGTTGTACTACGTCACCTCTCAATAACTTTCTCAACTTTGCCTATACCTACACTACCAGTCAAAAGTTTGTTTTTTCTTTATTTTTACTACTGTCTACATTGTAGACACACACTGAAGACATCAAGAAGCAAGATATATGGAATGATGCAGCAAACTAACAATTGTTAAATAACTCTAAATATGTTAACAGTTTTCTACTAAAAATGCAAGCTTAGTAATCAATGAGAAATCCTTTGTTTGCACCACAGTGATGGTTCTCATAATACCTAACCAGCTTTCTGCACATCTCCACTGGGACTTCCTTCTCCTACACTTTGGCCACCATCTCCACATCTCTGAGGTTGGAAGGAGTCATCGCCTTCTCTCTGTTCCTCAGTCCAAGTCACAATTTGAAACTCTTTCTGAAAGATGGACCCTAACAGAAAGCTCACTAAGCTCCCTGGTATCAGCCATGACTTGTAACTGACTAGAGAACTAACGCACCAGCTTTGTTTCAGTTTAATAGAAAATTACTAGAACCATTTGGAACAGTATAAAAGCTGCATTTTCTCAAATACTTATGTCAAGTTGATGAATGATTTGTATCTCTAACACACTGCCTTATTATCTTTTGTCACTTATTTAAGTTATTTTCATCCAGATGAAACGGAGGGAACAAACTCCCCACACCCATCAGCAAAACTCAAGTTGAGTTATCCATTTCATCCAACTCTGGTTAAAAGTATAACCAGACAAAATGAACTTCAAAAATTCAAGCTGCAGGAAACTGGATCTTCTGCAGTTTCACAGCGCACCAGTCGTCTCTTGTATGTCCTGATTTTTGGACAAACAGGGAGAGAGAGGAGAAAAAATAATAGGAGGAGCACAACGAGTGACCTAATGGCATTCATCTTCAATGTGAGCCGTCCTCACGTCTTCCTGAGGCAGCAGAAGAGGACACACCAACAGAAAAATTACAATCAAACTTTAGGACATTTCAAATACAAGAAGACACAAACACTGAAGCTCACTCAGCCAGACCTGAAGGATTTCCACATCATCGGACACGCACATAAACACACACTTCACAGAGTCCTGCTAGGACTCCAGGCTGCGTTCAGGACCACCCAACACCAAACAGTGCTGAGCCTGTTACAGAACGATGTCTGAGTGAAATTCTTTTATTTGTGCGTTTCTATTTACCTTAATTACAGACTGTTTCTGAACAGTGAGAAGAATGTTGTTTGTAATCACAGAGAAAACTGGAAGAAGTGTGTTTTCTTAAGTAAGAGGCACCATAAACCAGATCCTGCATACATTTTGTCCAAAGTCTTCCTTCACTACCTGCTGACTCAGAATCAACAAAAACACACTTCTGCAAGCAAAAACACACCTGGTTCATACACAAACCCACAGTGGTGTCCGTGCATGTGTGTGTGCGACATTAGCCAGCAGCAGAAGCTCCCAATACAAACTTAGATGTATTATAAGCAGCTGTGTCTGATTATTTCTTATTCAAACACGCAGCAGACATGGAACACCAACATCATTCGTCTGGACTTGTCCTGCTGCTGTTCTGGTGTGGTCGCCACAAACTCCTTCAGCTGTTAGATTATCTACTTTCTTCTCCTGCTAGTCTGTGGTTTGCTTTGGTGCTGGGCCGGTCGTTAAAAGGAGGTATATCTCAGCTGATTAAATGTGTTCAACCACCAAGACTTGGAGCTCAAAGGGGCTAAACAGCTCTGTAGAGGAGTCTTTGTTTCAGCAACATCTTTAATATGCTCTGCAATACTTTGATCCATTGTCAGTATACTAAATATTCATTTGTGCAGCTTTAAAAATGTGTACATTTGCAGCAGTTTAACTTGGCATACAGCTGATCTTAACTATACAACAGTTGCTGTAACGTCCAAGTTGGTCGAACTAATTTGAATTAGTCAGACAATCACCAGTTTTACTTTCATAAAAACAAAACCATTCCTCAACCATTCTGCCTGATTAATCCAATTTTTCTGGCAGCGTGAGGAACAGACGACTTCTTTAGACCATTTTAAACCAGCTGAACCTAATAGAGACTGCTAGTTGGAACTTATTTAACATTTACTGAACATCTTAGCACTTTGAGATTTTATATGTAAAGTGCATTATAAATTAAAGGTATTATTATTATTATTATTATTATTATCTTCTCACAGCTGGCTACAAAAAAATTACTCATTACTCACTAGTTCGTGCTCTTAGCTCACCAGCCGATATGAATGTGTGCATAGTGGTCTGCTCTGTGTCTGAGTCTACTGTTATCTTGCAGTATAAAATAATCAAGCTGAAATGATTTATTATGCTGCAAATACCAGCTTTTTATGTTAACTAATAAAGTGTTTAGGCTAATAAAGCCTAGCTACAGCCCTCAACTGCAGTGTTGGAAGGATGGACAAAGAATCTTAAAAGTAATTGTAATATTAGTACTATTAGGTAAATAAAGAGGGGAAACCCTATATTGCACCACTTTAACACATTCAGATCTAATCTGACTGCTGAGACTGTAGGGTTAAAGCAGCTTTGTTTCTATTGGTTGAATCTGGTTTGTCCGTTGAATTGTGCGCCTGCTTTGGTCTTATTCCAACCTCTGATGTAAACTAAAGTCTGCACTTCAGCATCACAGCCCTGTTTCACTTAAAAACCAGTTTGGACGACAGATACTCCACAACAAATCATGCGTCACTATTCATTTCTGAATCCTCAAAGTTGATTAAAGGCAAATGATGCCAACTATAACTGAGCTCTGAGCCTGCATTCAGAGAGAGAGAGAGCTGCAGCGCTACAGTCTAATATTTCCATTTCTGACACACACCTACAGTATGGTGTATATATAGCACTCTGGAAGCATTTTGTCCTAATCCTTTCTCCCTACTGAGGGCAGCAGGTTCCTCAGCTCCACTGCCGGCTGACTCACAGTCAACAAAAACACACCTGCAGGTAAACACACACCTGATTCACACATGATCTCACAGTGGGGTTTGTCAAGAGACACTGTAACACTAAACTGTGGTTCACTATGGCCAGAAAAGTGAGCTGGCTTGCATACTGGACAATGTGACTGGATGTAGTAGGACATCCTGGTATTTTTGCCATGCAGCATTTTGACATACTCAATGTTTTTCTTGTATACAGTGGTCACGTTCCAGATCCTCATGCGATAGGTGAAAAGTAGCATCCTTGTATTTATTTTATTATTTAGATATATTTTTAGGCTTTATAAACCCTCCCCACACTCTTATTAACCTGTCTCACACTCTTATAACACCTCCTATGCTCTTAAACATTTTCTACACTCTCAAACCTATGTAATTTTGACAACATCTAAAATTCTATATGGATACTCACCAGTGAATATTGTTGTGGATATATTGTTTTCATCTTCTTTTTAAGTTTGAAAACGCTTATTTTATTGTCAAATAATTAAAATTATTAATATATATGAAAATACCTACATACTGCAAAATTCCGCAATATAGCATAAAATCCACGATAGAGTAAGAAAGCGAGGAGTGAAGCGTGATATGGTGAGGGACCACTGTATATGTAGCATGGCAGTGTGGCTACTGGAACACAGCTTCATGATGCCATTCAAAGAGTTACATTACATTGAATTATATAGTAAATATTCAAGATTCCAGGTTTAATATATCACTCCACTTGTCAGGACAAGGATGATAATTTAGATAAACACTGTTTACAACAAGTAAAGAAGGTTAAAGGTCACCAACATAACAGTCTGAAACCTCATTTTTCATGTTAGGGCTGCTGGTTCCAACTTCTCTCTATGGCTCACTCTCTTTCTGTCTTTACACAAACATTTCTGTCACTTTGACTTGCCCAACACCATGAACACCTCCAGGAGAGACTGAAAATGTGAGCAGTGATTATTCCCGTATTTAAATAAATGTCATGTCTCTCTTTTCTATGACAGCCAGCAATTACAGAACTGTAGTCTATGGTTATTCTTTTAGCTCTACTTGTTCTTAATCACCATAAAATGAATCCAGTCACCACAGTGCTTTGGATTGTTCTACTGCATTCAGACACATCAGATAAAAGGCTGACACAGGAACTCACCTGAGTTAGAGTCAGGGAAGGAAAGGTAGCAGATGCTTGTTTTCTGAAAGAAAGCAACAAGATTTCATTAATTTTCTGTCCTCTTCCCTCCTTTCTGCACAGAGGGCTGTACAACAAAGTTAGATTACTGGGTTGGAGAGATACGTAGGGCCTAAAGTCAGAGTTTTTAGTGTTGCAAAGGTGGCTCTCCTTTAACCTGCTAGATCACTATGGTAACTGAAGCTGCACAGCTGCTTTGGAAGAGGTTCTGCTCAGAGACTGGGATTTGAATCAAATGTAAGTAGCGTCTCCCTTTCATTAAACCAAACTCTCTCTGAGTGATACAGACTCTCAGGTGAAGGAATATGCTGCATCTACAAACCTGTTGATCTGTATGACAGTAATACAGTTATAACAAACTGTGTCTTGTTGCCACGGAAACCTACATGCATTCAGTTCGTGATGCAGAAAACGCATAAATATGTTGTCATGTTCGGTCCTGATTTGTCCATTTCACACAGCTGCAGCTAATAAAAGGCTGGAAAGTTGATTAATCTGATGGTATTTATCACAGGGAATATTCAGTCAGTAATATGATTTTATTTTGATTTGGTTAAAAACTAAAGCAGCTTCCCCACATCCTTTACTAAGGGTCAGTGTCTTAGAAATAAGAAGCTGAGAGTGGACTGAGTGGTAAAATAAAGATATTCATTTCCATCACTGACAGTTTTCTACCTGCTTCCTCTCTTGCATCATTTGTAGTAACATCACTTTTTGCAGTAATAAATGTTTCTACTGTTTGAAACGCTTCTTTAAAACAACCTGTTCTCCTTGTCTGAAGCTGGTGGCACATAGTTGATAACTACTGTTGTGAAACCATTTCATTCTGACTGAGGTTTTAGGTTTTCATCAGGTCAGCTAACACAAAGAAAGTCTAGCTATACTGAACTTGTTTTGTAGTACAGCCCTCATGTTGATTCAGTTATCCAGCAGAGACACACAACAACCACATCCCATCCACTGACTCACCTCTTTCTCTGACAGTTTGGAATGATGAGGATAAATGACCTGGAAGACAAATGAATAGAATGAAACGCTGTTCAGGTTCTAGCACATAAAACTAAAATATCAGCCATTTATCTCATGAGGATTCATAACGTTGATATTTTTAACAACACTCGTCTGTCTCTCTAGCATCACTCCATCATGTTCTACCTCTCATTCTGCAGCACTTCATGATGTTTACAGTTGGCAGCCAAAATAAATGTTGAGCTATTTTAATAAAGTAACCAGTTTAAAAGAGGTGCAACTTGCCACATAAAATAATTTTAAGTGAGTAATGAAATAATGGATGATAAATTGCAGGGTTAAAGAATTTTAATATCAACCATCTGGAGTACTATAAGGTCAACTGTCTGGTCAGATTTTTAATTTTAATCTTTATTTATTTAGTTTATTAGTTCTTTGCTCATGATAGCAAAAAGCACAACATTAGAGAAGTGTCTCTTCTTTGGTAAATGAAGAAACCAAAAGCATTTTAGGAGCACCATGTACTCAGCAGAACTACTACCAGAATGTCAAATAAAAGCACTAATGAATGAATGACAAGCTGCTCTCATTAAAATAATTATAATAAATAATTAAAACAAGTTCTGCTGTGTTGTGTTTATGTTAATGTTATTTTCTAAAATGGGACAGTTCATATTAATGTACATTTCTGCGTAAATATGAGAGATTGTAGCCATACAGCCAATTTCTCATTGGCAGATCAAAAATAAAGAAATTACAAATAACAGAAAACCATAACTGAACAAAGAGACAAAAAGAAAACAAGCAGCAAGCGAGAACACGTAGTGCACAGAACAGACAGAAGCTGGAGGACTAAGGCAGCTACCAAGCAGTGATTAATTAACATTTACACATGATTATATTTAAACATCTCTTTGTTGTTATTGCACATATCACTCTATCACTATTGCACATTGATATACTACACTAACCCCTCTGTGGGTAAGATTCAAACTACATATATCCCTCTGACATGGTTACATATAACTGTATTGCACATTTCCCATTGTCACATGATAACATTGCACATTTCTCTTAATCACTATTGCGCATATCCCTGTCTACATTACGCATAATTACCTTATACATGTCCCTTAAACACTAGTGCACGTATCCCATCATCACTATGGCTCATGATCATGATTGTGTTGCTCAGTTTATTGGGGAATATTAAACATAAAGAAGTCTGAATCAGCATCATCCCAAAAAGTGTTCCACCTGTCCCAAACCTGTGTCGAACAACAGGTGCTTGTTGTGTTAACCCTGGGGACTCCAAGGGATTCAGAGGAGCCTCTATAAACTCCTGTGTTTAAGTGCAATTATAATAATAATAGGTAAATGTGTGACTGAGAACCAGTTGCTGCAAACTCCTTCATGTTCTAGTGAAAGTAATGCTGCTGGAGCAGACTAACTTCAGGGTGAGAAACTCTTCGCCATGGCCACCATAAGTAAGCCTGGGTACTAAAGGTGGTGTTCTGAATTAGTTAAAAAAAAAAAAAAAAAAACTGCTGTTGTAGTGGCATTTCTGTGTGGACATGTCATCGGTGTTAAATACAAAAGAACTAGACAAACATGAGAGGTTTGCGTGCATTCCCGTCCAGGAAATAGTCAGAGCCCGCCCTCCCTCCATAACCGCTAACTTGGGCATTCGTAGCTCCAGTGAGTTTACATGACCCGGCTGAATCCTTCTGCCTCACCTCCACCGCCTGCCCCAGCTCCAGATCGAAGCCGACCACGCAGATGCAGTGCAGCCAGGCGGAGAAGCGGTCCCACGGCAGCAGGACAGCCTCCTCCGTCTCCTCGTCGCCTCCGGGCCCGGGGGGCAGCGTTATCTCTTCGGCCGGGGAGATGCTGCTAGCGTCCTGGTCGTCCAAATCCTCCGGCTCTTCGACCTGCTCCCCCAGCTCCTCCGGGCCTTGCAGAGCCATGGCTACGGCCCGACACAGACACACAGGTGCTCCTGGAGGATGTTTACGGTTTTTCTGGACAAGTTTGCTGGTATTTGTGGCCGGTGTCCCCCGCAGGGAGCAACAGCAGCAGGAAACGGAGAATAGCCACTCAGCTAACACTTAGCATTCAGCAGGAGCGTACGTATGACGTATGGTTGCAACGTCATCACGTTCGGACGTCTCTGGTGTTGGAGTTGCGTTCAAGTGAAGATCCAGTTCCGGAATACAATTATGGAAAAATAAAAAACAAAAATACCTATTGTAAATTGACATTGTTGTAAGATAAGCCATTTTTTCATTGTTACAGTCAAAATTCTGAGATAAAAATTCAAACCAGACTTTATAGCATACCATTATAAAGCAATGAAATCAAAACATTGTGAAAACAGTCAGCCAAAATGTTGACTCCTAGTGAATGGTTTATAAAGTACCTAAATTTTTTTCAAATTTATGCTTTGCTATGTTATTTAATTAATAAGGTAGTAACTCTACCATGGTCATACCCACAGTCTGTCTGAGTATGTACAATAGTTTCTACCAGGTCCACAGCTCTGTGGCGGCTCCTCGGCTTTACTACGTCTATGTTATGACTTTGTTAAACTAAAGCCTGATTTTCTGAATCAAAAGACTGAGATGAGACAGCTTGGGGATGGAAAATCTAAATGTGACATTTTTGTGCGAGATGGACACAAACGTCCTGAGCAGTGAATCACATCATTGGTGCATGTCACTGTGTTCCTCTCTTTCAACACATTTCTTTTTTTATTCTGTAGTGGCTGCTACAAATTGTCTTACCTGAGTTTGTTCCCCTTCATATCCACAAATGTATTTCACGTCACTTAAGGAATAACTTCTGTAATTACAGTCAGACTCTTAGTCTGTGTCCACAGTAAGGCTGTAAATCAGCTTTATCCAAATCCTTTAATAGCTTTATCACTGAACAAACAGATGGATGGAACAAAGTGGGGATGTTAATGGAGGGTACAGGCACAGCCCCTGTTAGTACAAGTTGTGACACAAATCCTCCTTAATATAGGTAAGTAGATACAAATCAATCAGATTTACTTTTATGAGTGGAACTAGCATTTGCAGAATTACCAATACTGTATCATGCTTCACTAATGGAAATGTACTAATAAGTAACACTTGACTAATTCTGTAATGTGGCTTTCATACCCAAACAATATTTAATTTATGGTACAAATAACAAAAAATGTGAACAAACAATTCACATGCACATTTAATTAATGCAGAAAGCAACATATTGAACAACTAAATATAAAAACAAAGAATTTTAAAAAAAAAATCACCCCAAGATCCATACAGTAACTGTTCTGGATGTGTCATTAAAATTCTCATGGCAAATAATTAAATAACTACATTTAAATACAATGTTCAGTATAGTACAACTGCCAGTTACTAAAAGGCTGAAACGCATTTTAATTCAAATATATTTTACTCTTTAAGGGCTTTGTAACCAACATATAGCCTGTTACTCATGTCAAACTGGGCTAAGAAGCTAAAGACAGTAAGATGCTGTTAGATCTCAGATAATAGCCAGACTGTTATTGCAGTGACAGCTGGTCCTCTGGTTGCTCTGCAGGAGGCCAGCAGCGACGAGGACCAGGGTCTGGACACCACGATCAAGACCACAGGTTACAGTACAACTGCAGAACCCCAGAAAGGGAAGCAACAAAATAGCAGCAGACCTCATTCAACATTCAGCTAATCTCAAATTTGATGTTATTCAGACAATATTCTTATTTTTTTCTTATTAGGGCCTACTTTAGAAAACTCTGATTCACTCCATTGCACAGCAGGCTTCATTAAAAGTACACCTAATGTTAGATTAGATGCTCTTCAGGTTGATGTGCCAGAGTCTATTTTTGCAAACACAAATTCATGCCTCTGCACATACTTCTATAGTACCAGACTCTATTCAAACTTCAGATCATTTTACAACAGATGTTGGCATAGAGTTTTACAATACAATACAATACAATACAATACAATGCAATGCAATGCAATGCAATACAATACAATAACTTATTAATCCTCGAAGGGAAATTCAATAAATTAATATTAATTTCAATACATTTTTCATGTCCTATTCTGGAAAACACGTATTCATGCCCCTACACATTGAATCAGACTTTATTTCAAATTTTACTGATTTTGAACTAGATTTTATTTTGGTAAAATCCTCATTTGTGGCAGTCATGGCCTACATAGGAAAACACAAATCCACGTCACTACACATATAGGAAAAGTACCTGATTTCCTTCAAACTTTACCTAGTTCTACATTGGGTTGTGGTCAGGTTTTTGTTGCCAGAGCCAGTTTTGACAAACACAAATTCCCATAGACATACATGTAATACCAGACTTCATTCAAAACGTAACCTTTTCAAGACTAGATTTTTTCAGGTTATTCTGATAGCACCTATTTTGGAAAACAGAAATGTCTTTGCAGCTTTAGTACGTGGTTTAATTCAAAATTGTACTAATTTCTGATCAGATTTTATTCAGGATTTTATGCCTATTTTGGAAAAAATTCATGAAATTAGCAAAAATTGATGGTACTGCGCATACAAAAGTCGTACTAAATTTCATTTAAAATGTAACTATTTTTACACTAGATTTTAGTCAGGGGAAATTCTTGGTTTTTTCCTTTTCTTTATTGTTTGTTTTGGGGTTTTTTTTTAATGTCAGGGACAGTTTTAGAAAACAGAAATTTACACCACTGCACATACATCAATCAGGTATAACATCATGACCACTGACAGGTGAAGTGAGTAACTCTGATTATCTCCATCATGGCTCCTGTTAGTGGGTTGGATATATTAGGAAGCAAGGGAACATTTTGTCCTCAAAGTTCACATTAGAATCAGGAAAAATGGGCCAGCGGAAGGATTTGAGTGAGTTTGACAAGAACCAGACTGTGATGACTAGATGACTGGATCAGAACATCTCCAGAACTGCAGCTCTTGTGGGGTGTTCCTGGTCTGCAGTGGTCAGGATCTATCAGAAGTTTTCCAAGGAAGGAACAGTGGTGAACCAGACACAGGGTCAAGGATCATTGATGCATGTGGAGAGAGAAGGTTGACCCGTGTAGTCTGATCCAACAGATGAGCTACTGTTGCTCAGATTGCTGAAGAAGTTAATGCTGGTTCTGATAGAAAGGTGTCAGAATACACAGAGCATCACCACCAAAAGACCAACAATGGACACATGAGCATCAGAACTGGACCATGGAGAATGGAAGAAGGTGTCCTGGTCTGATGGATCATGTTTTCTTTTACATCACGTGGTTGGACAGGTGTGTTGCTTACCTGGAGAACACATGGAACCAGGATGCACTACGGGAAGAAGGCAAGCCAATGGAGGCAGTGTGATGCTTTGGGCAATGTTCTACTGGGAAACCTTGGGTCCTCCATCCATGCAGATGTTACTTTGACACATACCTCCTACCTAAGCATTGTTGCAGACCATATAGACCCTTTCATGGAAACGGTATTCCCTGATGGCCTCTTCCAGCAGGATAATGCTCCATGCCACAAAGCAAAAATTGTTCAGGAATGCTTTGAGGAGAGCAACAACCAGTCTGAGGTTTTGACTTGGTCTCCAAATTCCCAGATCTCAATCCAATTGAGCATCTGTGTTTGTTCTGAGCAAAGTCTGATCCATGGAGGCCCCACCTCACACCTTCCAGGATTTAAAGGATCTGCTGCTAACATGTTGGGGCCAGATACCACAGCACACCTTCAGGGTCTAGAGGAGTCCAGATACCACAGCACACCTTCAGGGTCTAGTGGAGTCCAGATACCACAGCACACCTTCAGGGTCTAGAGGAGTCCAGATACCACAGCACACCTTCAGGGTCTAGAGGAGTCCAGATACCACAGCACACCTTCAGGGTCTAGAGGAGTCCAGATACCATAGCACACCTTCAGGGTCTAGTGGAGTCCATGCCTCAGTGGGTCAGGACTGTTTTGGCAGCAAAAGAGGGACCAACACAATATTAGACAGGTGGTCATAATGTTCTACGTGATGACTGAACATCTATAGTACCAGCCTTCATTGAAAATGTAGCTTTTTTGGACTAGATTTTATTCACGACATTCTGCCAGAGCCTATTTTGAAAAACACAATTTCACACAACTGCACCCACATCTATAGTGTCAGATCTTGTTCAAAATTTGACTAACTTTGCACTAGATTTTATTCAGGGTTTTCTATCTGAGCCTGTTTTGGAAAACAGATTCACACATGGCACAGACCTCTATTGTGGCAGATTTCATTCAAAATGTAGCATATTTTAGATTTTTTTTAATTCAGGTTTTTCTGGAAGGGCATATTTTGCACAAATTTACAACTTTACACATTCAACTGTACGCTGTGACAGTCTGTGTTAATCTGTCACTCTGGTGTATTTTGAGCAGACTAACAAATCAGTCTGATCCTGAAGTGAGCTCTGCATCAGTCCTCTAAGACCTGCCCAGACGTCCAGCATGCTGCTCTCACGTGCAACCCTGGGAAAATGCAATTTATTGGCAAATAAGTTTGATTAAAGCAGAAGTCAGCTTGTGACATTTTCTGAACCATATGAGGCTGCATGTCACAATAATCCAAAAGAGAACTTATCGAATACTGCTCAATATGAAGTTCTGGGTCAAACAAATGAAAAAAAAACATTTGTTTCTTTGAATTTACAGAATTGATTTGAGAGGGTGATTTAAAAACAAAACTCTTAGAAAATATGTGATATATCAAAGCCAAAATTTCCCAACAATCTTTACAGAGATCTATATTTTATGATAGCAAAGGAAGTGCACTAAAAGTTCATGCAAACGACTCCTTCAGTGACTGTATTTCTACACCAAAACCACATTACAGAACAAAACTCTACTGCAACAAGTACTGTGAGAGTGGTAAAAAAATGGCAGGTAGTATGGGAATGGTTGGTTATCGGTTCATCCTACAGCAGGATAATGAAAGAAACCATTAAGGGAAAACAACCAGAAACTTGATATGATTTGGGACCAGCACCATCTCCAGACCTAAAGATGGCTGGTTTGGACTGAAGCACATTAGTAGGAACTTCTGCAGGAGTGATGGGACAAAATTTCCAAACAGCGTTTGATTTCCAGTGTAAGAAATATGCCATAAGTTTGACTGCTGAATGACACAAACATTTTTTTAAATAAAATTTAAGATTCCCTAAAAAAAACTATGAAATAATGTTGGAGAAATTAACTGAAAAATTCATGTTAGGAAACATTTTTCGGATCCAACATATAAATATGACGCATATAGATATACAGCTGGGGGTCATAAATGAACCCACTTGGTTGCTTGAAGGTTAAGTTTTGCGGCTCATTTCTAAACAACACTTATAAATACCTTTTTTATTGCTTTCTGCTCTAGTTAAAATTTCACCAAAATGTCTGCTCATTTTCTAGAGTCTTGCACAAGTAATTGATCTCTTTAATTTGAAACTAGCCACAGTTTTAAAGCAGAATGTGTGCAGATCATGATGTAAATACGAGAAGAAATAGTTTTCTTTATTCTTGAGGCGATATGGCCCTGTGACGATGATTTTATTTATTTGTGTATCCATGGTTTATTTGATACAATTCATGTTGTATCTGTGTACAATATGAATAGCAGCTGTACAGTGCAGGTATCGATGATAATGAGTTCAGGTGTGTTGCTGAATTTACCAGCAGCAGTGTTGAAGCAAGTAGTAGGAATTTGCAGCAAATTCTAGAATGTTGCTCCTGTCACAGAAAATGCTGCCTGTGGAAAATAAATTGCACTGAATGGAACTTGGATGGCTAAACGAAGCTGCTCTACTGGATCTGCAGCAGCCCTGTAATCTGTTGATTCATTTACAGGCAGCTGTGCCTTATTGTATATGGGAACAGCAAAAAAAAAAAAAAAAGTGCAGAAATGTCATCCCTTTGGGACTTGTTTGAAGTCATGTCAAAGTTTATCTGCATGAAGCAATAATAATAGGATTTTTTTTGTTTCTGTACAAATAGAAAATGTGTTTCTCTACACATTCCTGATTTCAGAGAAGATCTCTTCCATTACGGGAAACTCTTATATTCATCCATGCTTTACTCTACTTGCAGCCTTATATTGCTGATTAAGAACAGCTTGTTTTGATGGCTAAAACTGCAAATTTTCACATGTAATAATGAATTTTTTTAGTGTATTCTCCTGTTGAATGATGACTAATTTAAAAAAAAAAAAAAGAGCAGCACTGATGCCTCGTGGTATTCTTAGCTGTTCTACTGTCTCATGCAGCATTGATTTAGTCTCAGCTGTCGCTTTCCCAGAGCACAGCACATCAGACGTTTCTGAAGCCACAAGCAGAATTTGATCTCCCACCACCCTGTTCTCCTGGCCGTTGAATTAAGTCACCTGGATGAAACCTTCTGACATTCTTAAAAATATACTGGAAGGGATTCTGGAAAGCAATAATAGTAAAAGACACACTTCCAACAGATATTCTAAATACCGGTAAGTTGTCTTATCATCACAGTGTAGCCATATTTGTCACAACATTTAGCTGTATATATTTATGACAGCTTGAAATAAAGAGTATAAGACATTTTTTAAAACAAACTAATGAAAGTAGGCTAGTTAAACTATCTATCTATCTATCTATCTATCTATCTATCTATCTATCTATCTATCTATCTATCTATCTATCTATCTATCTATCTATCTATCTATCTATCTATCCATCCATCCATCCATCCATCCATCCATCCATCCATCCATCCATCCATCCATCCATCCATCCATCCATCCATCCATATAGAGTCATGGAAAAAATGATTAGACCACTCATGTTTTCTTCAATTTCTTGTTCATTTTAATACCTGGTACCACTAAAGGTATACTACCTGAAGAATACAATGAACACGACAAAAAATGAAGCTGATTCCATAATACTTTATGTCCTGTTTGACCTGCTTCAGCTTCATTGTATTCCAGAGTATATAAGAGGACATTTCCTGTCATCAGCAGCACTGCACATGTAAAGGCCTAGAGTGGTTTCCTGCTGACATTCAAGCCGTAGCACAACTCAGAAGTTGTCAGATCTCACATAATGCCTAAAACTGAAGAATTATGTGAAGCCACAAAGGCAGCCATCTTGACACTGCTAGAAATTGGCATGAGTGAGAGACAGGTAGAGAAAAAACTGAAGATCTCCAAGACAGCCGTTCATTACACCAAGAAAAAACAAGTCCAACATGGTTCTACCAAACTGCTAGCTGGTCGCAGCAGGAAACGTCTTTCTACCCACCAGATAACTGTCACTCATCCATTCCTGTCAGGAATCGTCCTCAGACTTCCAGGGACCTTAAAAATGAGTGGACACTGTGGAGAAATGTGACTTGTTCAGCAAGGACAGCTGGAAAGCGACTTGTTGAAGCTGGTCTGAAGTCCCACAGGGCAGGAAGAAGCCCTTCATCAAGGAAAGGCAGAGGAAAGCCGGTTACTCTTTGCTGGGATCACAAGGATTGGACTGTTGATGATTGGACTAAGGTTCTCTTCAGGGATGAATCCAGTTTCAGTTGATGTCCACTCCAGCCAACTTACTGGTTAGGAGGAAGCCTGGAGAAGCTGCAAATCAGACTGTCTGCCCCTACAGTAAAACATGGGGGTGGATCAGTGACCATCTGGGGTAGTTTCAGTCTGGGTGGAACAGGGCCAATGAACCAGGTCATGTTTGGAGCTACTCTTGAAAACAGTCTTCTTCCATCAGCTGGAAAACTCTTTCCTGCCTCCAATGACTGGATTTTCCCACAAGACGATGCCCCTTACCAGGCAAGGTCAGTTAAAGCCTGGATGGAGAACCAGAACAATGGAACCATGCCTTGGCTGCTCAATCACCAGATCTAAATCCAACTGAAAACCTGTGGAAAATCATCAAACTCTAAATGGAGAACCACAAGCCCCAAAACAAAGCAGATTAGTTAGAATTAGTGCAACAGGAATGGGCTGCTGTGACAGCAGAACAATCTCAGAAGCTGGTGGAGAGCAGCCAAGACGCATGGATGCAGTCATCAGAAACAATGGTTATGAATCAGTACTAACTCCTGTGTGGACCATGTGACTAAAACAGACAGAAAAGAAAACATGGAATCCTAAAAGGTGTTTTTGGCAGCTCAATGCCATAGATATTGATTGAAGACCTGAAATGATTTTGGTTATTATCAAGAAAACCATGGGAAATGCCTGATATCAGCTCTGAAATTAAACTCTTATGAGCTATTTTTGTTATCAATATATTTTTCCAAACAAATATACCTTTAGTGGTCCCAGGCATTAAAATGAACAAGAAATTGAAGAAAGCGAGTGTGGTCTCATCATTTTTTCCATGATTATATCTATCTACCGTGGCTCAGTCCTTGAACGCACCACGCCTGCTTGCTCTCTGATGTTACTCGGTCCGTGAACGCAGCACGCCTGTCTGCTCTCTAGTTACAGTATGGCGGCTGGGACTTGCGGAGGAGGACAACTTCTTACAGATTCCTTCCAGAAAACTGCAGAAAGGCGACGGCAGTAACATCGAACCACCGCAACAAACACAAGCTGGACTGCGACAGACGACGACAGCGTAACTTGTGGCATTTACCGAGGCTTTTCCCGGAAGATAATCGCGCTGGTGTGATGCGTGAGGACCCGCAGTCCAGAAACTCCCCTGATTTTTCCGCGTCTGTTTCTGCCCCGACTGTCAGTTAGCCGGCTAGCTGCTAGGTAGCTCACCTTCATGCTAACGCTCGTTTGCAGGGCTCTCCGGTAGGCAAAAGTCAGGCTAGCCTGCTGCTTTTATTCGCCTCAGGAGACAGGGATGGCATATCGCATCCATTCGGTAAGCGAGCTGGTTGAGAAGGGCGGGGAGAAAACATTTGAGGACCTGGATGATAACTTTGTCAGCACTCATTAGCCTAGCCTAGCCTAGCCAGAAACCGTTGGCCGAGAGTTAGCGCTTCGCCTGTCCACTAGCGAGCTAGCCAATTAGCATTTTAGTTGCACAAGACGACCTGCTAATCCTCACTTCATTCCGGCGTGTGTTCTTACTAATTCAGACACAGAGTGGGCACTGGACCGCTGTAGTTTGTTAGTTGATCTTGACTGTTTGATAACTCAGGGGTGTTTTGTCGGCGTTCAGACGTGCTAGCGGTTCTGTAGGTGTTCTCTGGAGGGAGTGGTAACTGTAGGTAGCTAGCTAAGGTAGGTTCCCTGTATCAGGGCAACAAGGTCACTCAGATTATGACAGGCTGTAAATGACACATAGATTACAGGTGACACTTTACGGAACGACAGATGTGTGCAAACCGACTGCAGTGTTACACGGTGGGGTGTGCGCCTGTTAGCCTGCTGCAAGACATGACAACACAGCTTTAAAGCGCGCAATCATCTGATTAAACTGCCCCAGATATACATCCACTACTAGATAGTTGGCTATATTGATCACTACTCTCAAGTATTGGTGTGAGGGCCTGAAGATCCAGTCTGGAAGCTAACTGGTTTCCCCCCTCCTGCTCCAGTGCTGGACCAGTTTGATGGACGTGGGGGGCTGTTGGCCAGGCTGTCAGAGCTATACTCAGTCATGTATGTCTTGACACATGGTATCGTGGTCTGTACATAGTGCCTGCTGTCAGATATCAGTGTCGTTATGTAGCTTTGGTGGACAGTCAATGAAAGGAATGTCTTGTCTTTTTTATACCTGTTGGTTTGTTTTTTATTTTGATTTCTTTTCAAGCACGAGAGAGTCTTGTTGAATCAGAGTGGTGCAGCCCAGGCTGTGCACAGTGGACAATGTTCATCAGTTAGTGCCTAGAAGACTAGAGGACTAACATTTCTGCCTGCATTTAGGCCACAGATATTGTAGATTATTCATTGGGGATTGCAACAGAACTCCGCCACTCTGGATCAGGAAAACGTGTCCCTTGTGTCTGGTTGGAGTAATACTCTCAAGCCAAAATCAATGCCTTCAGCGCTGGCTGTGTTCGCTTGCCGACCCAACTCGCACCCATTCCAGGAGCGGCATGTTTACCTGGATGAGCCAGTCAAGATCGGCAGGTCGGTGGCTCGGTGCCGCCCGGCCCAGAATAACGCCACCTTCGACTGTAAGGTGCTGTCCAGGAATCATGCCCTGGTATGGTTTGACCATAAGACCGGCAAGGTAAGAGACAATGATAATGGCAAGCTGACGTTTCATTACTGTGGTTTCCCATCAGGAACAAATCTGGTGTAAATCTTCACACACTTTCTACCAAATGTGTGTTTTTTTCCTTTTATGAAAAGCCACATTGAATGAATGACTTGTTTTGCAACATTCTAAAGCAGAAAACCCTCATGGACTATCAGCCAGTTTTCCAAACATGGATTAAGCCTAGTCTTAGGCTGAAAGAAAAATTCAATCAAGCTCAATGGAGGATTTTTAGTCTAGCACTCGGCTTCATCCATGTCTGGGAAACTGAGCCTTTCCCTTCACACAATTAATGCCACAAGCACACCATGAAGAACTATTTGGGTGTAAATTCATCATAACTGAGCAGATTCAGTTTGATCAACAGTGCGTTCATGTTATGCATATTTGGAGAGAAAGGTCAGACTCTGGGGTGTTGCCTCTTTTATACGTATCCAACACTGTACTGGGAAGGTAAAGCACAAGAACTCTGAAAAGAGATACAAAGCAGAACAAAATAAAGTTTGAATCAGTTCTGGATATAAATACATTCATCTTGTTTGCTGTGTGCTGGGTGAATCTGATTGATGTCAAGATAAAGTGGAACTTTCCACACCTGGAACCTTTCAGATCCTGTTTAAGGGTTATGATCTGTAGTCTTGGTTTCTGTTTAAACTTTACTTGAACAACTATAACGGTTAAATGCAAAAATAAATCTGAGCCATTGAACCAGTATGAAGTTGTGTGTTATGGATAAAACACATTGAATAATTCATTTTATGTTGTGTAACTAATTACAGGGTCTTATTAATTATTCAAGTACTTGTCAACTATTGAAATAATTGTCAGCTGTTTTTATATTCAGCAAATTGCTTTGAGTAACTTTATGAGAAAAAAGTCTATATTCTGTAAATCCAGCGTCTTAGCCTTTTCTGGTCCCTTTCCTTCTCCATGACGATAGACTGAATATCTTTGAGTTGTGGACAAAACAAGATTTTTGAGGATGTCAGCTTTCGGGAAACACTGATGAGCATCTTTCATCACTCTGTATTTTTATAGACTGGACAGTCAATTGAGAAACTAATAATCAACAGTGATAGTGCCCTGATTCAGAAAAGATGCCTGATTTATCGAGAACAAAGACGTGTTTTTGGAAACTTTGAAGACAAAATGTTAAATGCACTCTGCTCATCCTAACTGCTTTGTACTAAATGAAGAGACAAAAAATGTAATCTATTATGAGAACACTTTCTCAAATTTCTTCATCTGCAGTACTGAAGGATTTCAGTAATTTCTGTCAATAAAAATGCACAGAACTGTTATTTTCCAGTAACAAAAATTAAGATAGTAGGAATCAAATGACTGCAAGTCTTTATTTCTTGACGGGATGAACTTAGTCCTGGACTAAACACAACTCAGAGCAGAAATCCATTGAATGACATCCAGTTTATCCCTGAAGAGAGGAAGGATCAAAGTAAATCTTTTTCCAGAGAATGAGTTTTTTTTTTTTTTTTTTTAACAATCCACAGGTCTGAGATCTAAGACAGATGAAATCTGTGTGTTGCAGCATCTGTTGCTGTGTGTCTGTGGTTTCTCTGTAGAACAGGTTGAACAGGCCGAGACAACCATGGGATTACCCAGCTATGTGGCATGCAGGGACTCTGAAATACCCTGCGAGTGTTTGTGTGTGTGCGCACTTGGCATAAGCTATTTATACCGACACTGGTAGCGTCATCCTTTCCTCTCTTCAGGGATAAATACACACACACATGGATTGACCAGCATGCACAAAACTGATTTATTGGCACCTAGAATTTACACATATATTCTATGGTGAGACAGGGAATTAGTTATTTTGGTTACTGGTTTGTTACCAGAGTGTTTATTTATGGCTCAGGAAATGCTTTCCTGGTACTTTGCTTTAGCTGATAAACACACTCAGTTGAACCTAAACACTCTTAAATATTTCTAAGAGACATTTTACCAGTGTTGAGTGAAGGCACTGTTTGGGCTAAAATACAAGAAGACTCCTTTATGCGTGAGCTGTTTTTGGATAAAATAAAGATTTTGTTTAATGCCAATTAAACTGTCACATTTACAGTCATGAACAAAAGTTTACATCCACTTTGAATAACTCCAATGACATATAATTTTCCCATCAGCCTTTGTCACACTCACAAAAATAATAATGCAGTTGGTGGTAAGATTAGTATGCTCTGGGACTATTTTAGTGCCAGTGGAACTGGTGCTTTACACAAAGTAAATGGAATGATGAAGAAGTGAGATTACCTGTACACTAGCCAGAAGGTCTGGGACCCAGCTAGGTGTTCCAGCCAGACAGAGACCCCCAAAACACATCAAAAGTGCTAAAGAAATGGCTATAAGTGGTCACAATAAAAGTTTTAGACTCCTCCAAAGTCCTGACTCATCAAGAATGTATATATATATATATATATATATATATATATATATATATATATATATATATATATATATATATATATATATATATATATGTATGTATATATATATATGTATATATATATATGTATGTATATATATATATGTATATATATGTGTATATATATATATATATATATATGTATGTATATATATATGTATATATATATATATATATATATATATATATATATATATATATTTTTTTTTTTTTTTACCCAGCAGATTTTGTCATATTTCCAGAAGAACTATAGTACATCCAAACTATCCAAACAACCAAAATTTTTTTTTTTGTGACAAAGATGCATGGGTTTCAACGATTCCATCATAGGAAATTCAGTTACAGGAGAATTTTCAATTCAGTCATTGGAAACTCAAGACTGCCATGATATACGTGGTCTTTGAAAGTGGATGTAAGCTTTAGTTCTCTAAGTAGAGATGCACTGAACCTGGGTGACTGTGGAGTGGAGGTTCCATCCCTGAACTGCTGTGTTTCTGGTTCATGTCTGGCATCTTTCTTTCCTCCCTTCCTTCTGTGTCATCTCTTCACTTCCAGCTATATCATAAAGGCATAAAAGGCCTCCAAATAATGATTCAAAGATGCAGTAATTCAATAAAAACCTACCAAAATAATCACATTTGAAAATGGAACATGAAAAAGATAAAAACATGTCGGCCATATGGAAATGGTTGGTTACATTTGAGCCTAAATCCAGGCGATGAGGCAGAAGCGTTATTCACAGAAGTGATTCTCATACTGTACATACTGATCATGTTAGAAGTGGACCCGTGTAAAATAGCAATGCAACTAACAATTTCTTTACTGATTATTTCTCAGTTAATCGAAGTTTAGCTTCTACACAGCAGTGAGGATGAGCACTTGAGCTTAACATTTTCCTTTTATGTTCCCAAAAATGACATAACATCTTTGTTCTAGGTGAGGACATCATCTTTTATCAATATATTTTTCATTGTTGATTCATCTGTTGATTAGTTTCTCACTTGATCTGGGTTTGAGGAGTAAACATTTCAGGAGGTGGAATTTGACAATTTTAGATTTTTTAAAACAAAAAGGGTTCTCAGGCCTCAGTGAGGAATACCTGTGACAGTGATCCATTTGGAACTCAGCAACAGGTTCTTAGTTAAATTTATTTATTTTTGTTGTTTGTTTCGATTTGTCATAATTTTTTAAATTTACGTTATTCTTTAGATGCAATTTCTATTTGACAGTTTTTGTATTTTTGTCTTTCACGAGTCTTAGTGCAGTGTCTTTCAGTAATGTTCATCAACTCTCATTTTTAAAAATGAGGGTCAAATGCTGTTTTAAGTAAATGACGTGCTGGCAAGATGATCATTTCAGTTGCTGCAGGTGAACTGGCCACAGGGCAGACAGAGAAAATATCAGTACATCATATCTAAGATGTAGATTTCAGTATTGAAAGTTGTTGAGAATTTAATTTCCAGTTAACTGATCACAATTCTGTCTTATAGGATGTTTGATTGACAATGTCTCAGATATGATTTAAGTTAAAATCCTGCAGATTTCACTGTTTCTTATCATGCTACAGATTACATTTTAAGTAGATCAGATTGTCTCTGATTAGCAGTGAACTCCGCGTTATACCTACAAAGTGGATCAGAAAATGAAAAATATGCCCAAATTACTTAATATTAGTATTAGTTATGTTCTGAGAACGATTTTAAAACTCCAGAATTAGTTTTTGTGGTACAACTTGTCATACCTGCTCAATCAGTTATGATAATTCAACAAAAAAATCTTCATTTTTTCATCAAGTATTTCATATTAACTACATATGGTTGAGAAAATATCACTAGTTGATTTCTGCTTCATCTTTTTGTTCATATGTGCTCAAAGAAGGGACGCTACAGGATGGCTTATTTATTTCTGTCATATTTCAGTCACTCATAATCAGTGAGTATATGATCTACTTGTCCATAATTACAGATTCTGAAATCTGAAAAATTTCAGGCATTTATGTTCAATAGTTGTTGAGCAAAAAAAAAAATGCATTAAAGGTTGGTCTACATGCTATTTAAACAAACAAACAAACCCTAAATCTCAAAAAATATTTCATATATAAAACTAAAATTTTACAATTTTTTTTAATAGATTTCCATATTTTATGTTATAAGGAAATCAGGCAAATCAGAGATCGTTGAACAGATTGTTAAAGAAAATGATTTGATGATTTGAGATGACCCATTTAATGTTTCTGATATCTTTAAATAGAGTTGATTGTTCACTTCTTAAATTAAATAGTTGTTTTTTTAATTTTTTTTCTAAAGCCAAAATAACAGTGGGTAGTGCTTTATCAGTTGCTATTTTCACAGTGGAAATGTACTACACACATGAAGTGTGGTTAGATTTTGTGTTTAGTGTACAATTATGACATCGGGTGGCTGCACATAAACAAACAATACATAAATACAAAATATGTGCAGCATTCAAATTCTGGAAATACTGATGGACTGTTTGGCAGCAGTGGTTCTCTGTTCACTTTTTCCTAGCTTGTATGTTAACATTCAGACACACACAGACCTGGCTTGCCTAACCAATACCTCATAACTGCAGGTTCCTGTTGCAGTAAGAACATTGTTTGTCACATGAGTCTGCAGTTTAAGTTGGTTCAGAAAAGCAACTGACAGTTTCATTTTGCGTTTATGTTGACTTGAGTTTGATGGGTCTGTAGCTTTCGTTTAAGTTGTTCACTGTTAGAGATTGAAATGCAGCTGTGCAACCAAATGTAGAATGTCAGTGAAGACTGTTGTGATATACTACACATATTTACTCCAGGGCTGCTCAGTGGTTAGCACTGTCACCTCGCATCTAGACGATCCTCGGGTTGTATCCCCTGGTCCTGGGATCTTCCTGCATGGAGTCTCCATGTTCTCCTGTACATGTGTGGGTTTTCTCCAGGTTCTCCAGCTTCCTCCCACAGTCCACAAACATGCTGAGGTTAACTGATGGTTCTAAATTGTCCGTAGGTGTGAATGTGAGTGTGATTGTTTGTCTCTATATGTAGCCCTGTGATAGACTGTTACCTGTCCTTAAGTCAGCTGGGATAGACTCCAGCCCCGCCACGACTGTAATGAGGATTAAGCAGTGTGTAGATGATGGATGGATATTTACTCGTCCTCACGATGTTGATGCTCAGCAGTTTTCACGTGCACTTTGTTTTTGTGAGATAAGTGTGCAGTAGAGAGAAACAGGTGTGATTGGTCACATTCTGGGATTGATGAACCAATCACTTGGCTCAGTGATCCAGCAGATTGCTTTATTACTGATTTTATCAAGCTGTACATGACAGCTTGATTTTCTCCTGCTGGACGACTGGGAGATGCTCAGCAAGCATCCACTCACTGTTTAAATCTAAACTACTTTAAGTAACACATTTCTCAGGCGTGTCAGAGGTCCTGGAACATTTGTTATGTCTTTAACTTTTGGCCAGCTTTATTGTTTTGCAGCGTGATTGAAATATGATTGGCGATACATTGACCAGAATTAGTCTTGCATAGAGTAATTTCTAAAGGGGTTTTAACCTGAGGAAAGTCAAGATTTGCTCATTGGACTTCCATCTACTCAAGCATAATGGGCATTTATTTAGTGAAATGGACAGAAATAACAGGAAAATTCATAGATTTGTGTCAAATGAGGTAACACAGGCTCATTCACTTTACTGTTGTGTGCAGTCACCCTCCAAAGACCCATTGAGGGCCAGGAAAAACCCTGCTGACTACTGTAAAGGAGAGATGAAAGATCTGACTTGAGTACAGCTGGTGAGGTCAATATCTAAGGGGCTCTTAGCAAAATAATGAAGCGTGTGTTGAAGCAGCAGCTGTCATGGGAAGGTCTGAGCAGACCCTGAAAGTACTGGTGGGACCTCCATTGTAGAAGCTGATATCCAGCTAATCAGACGCCTGCAGGGGAACCAGCCGCTTAGTTTCACAGATGAACAGTGCACTGGTCAAATGATATGTCAGTGCTGTGTCATTTATGGTTGTGTACTTCTTCCTTCCTTCATAACTTTGAAAAACTGTCCATAGATTGAAAAGCGATTAAATATGTTGTAATTATGTGTCATATATGATAAGTTTTGTCCATGAATACATAAATTTAGTCTTTAATCTGATGTTTGTTTTCATTCCATGTGAAACGACTTCTAGACTATATAAACATGCTAGTGCTCTAAAACACTGAAAATGTTAGATCCATGGAGTTTTTCAAGGTATGTTTTGGATGTATTTACTATTTTGGAGACACCATCTATTTTTCTTCAAAGTTGCCAAAAACATGCACATGTCCTACTGGATTATAATCAGATGTGAATATTGAACTATGTGTTTTCTTAAGTATAGATCAAGTATACCTGACTAATGCCACAGACCGGAGGAAATCAGAAATATTAGGACTCATGTTGCCGCTTCTTTTAGGGACACCTGAGAATGACACCAGACAATTTAAATCCTTTTTCTTCTCAGTTAGTTAATAGGGTGATGAAAAATGTGTCTACTTGCTGTTTCTGTAACAGCAGATGTATAAAAATACTTTAGGCAGCACCCGGCCCTCATAGCCCTGTTTGATTTTAATGTGTAATAGTGAAAGAAAGGTGGATTCAATGACATCATAAAGAAAGCATGGAGGTTTACCAGGTCCAGTGTCATGGTGTTGTACATGGTGCCTCATGGGGACACTGAATGGTTCACATCAGTGTTACACCTGTGCTTTGCCAGTAATAACCAGTCAACTTCTCTGCTGTGAAAGTGGCTTTTAATACTACCTGAGATATGTTCTTAAATTTGAGATAGAACAGTGGCGATGTTGTCAGTAAAGGCCAACAAACCAACCTATCCTGCCAGTAAGGCAGTGAAAAACAACCTGTCAGTCATTCATTTAGTGGGTGTGTACCATGAGCCTTAACACATGACAGTTAATGAGATCAGGATAGGCTTATCCTTCTGCACAGTGTGGTTGTAGCAAATCAGCACAACATGTGGAGGCCTTCGTCTGACTTTAAAAACACTCACTTGATCTTCACACTGGCAAAGGATTTAAGGCTTTCGTCAAATTGTACTTTTGGTGAAGGATGTTTCTCATAAGTTTATTACATTTGCAGGGCAGCATCTGCCAGCAAAATGTTGAATTGCATTTTTAATCTGCTACTGACTTCACGTACTATTACTGGTACATTAGTCCTGCAGTGTTGCAACACGGTGTTTGAGCTAAATATGTCTTTTCTTACCCTGCATGTTTCCCTGCTGGCAGCCTGTATACTCCTATTCAATACCTGATGTCAGGCCAGCGTCATGTTTGATCAGCTCTCTGTAGGATTTAGAGTTGAGAAGTAAAAAGAATGCAGGGGCAACCCAGACAGAAATTAAACTATGAATGAATGATTCAAGAGCATGATCATCCTGAAGCCCTCTGGTTTTCTAATGTACATATACCAGGCCACACACTAGGAATATTCAAGTGAAAAACATGTCTTCCTCATTTGTTTGTACTTACTATAACCAAAATTATGAACATACTTATTTTGATCAATATTGAGAAGACAACCAAATATTTATATTGAATTTTGACATTTAAACAAAGCAGTGTTTTCATGCCTATGCTGTGTTGCATTCCTGCTAATATACAAATCTTTCCATCAAAGCTAGGCAGGTCCTTAGTCACAGTGTGTACCCAAGAAGAGACATAAAGTTGCACATAAACTTTACTCACAATTAAATCATGAGACCTACTTTCACTGTGATGCTGTGTTAAATTGTGTAGTGTCCCTGTTTTGGA
This sequence comes from Amphiprion clarkii, assembly GCA_027123335.1. Taxonomy (NCBI): domain Eukaryota; kingdom Metazoa; phylum Chordata; class Actinopteri; family Pomacentridae; genus Amphiprion; species Amphiprion clarkii. The sequence goes on along the minus strand of CM049571.1, from coordinate 801,604 downwards.
TATCTGAGTTGATGCCGGACCAGAACAGGGATTCCATTAGATAACATGAGCAACATTGTTGCTGTTGGCCTTCATACATTCAACTTATTGCATTTTGTGGTGATTTTTTTTTCAGGTGTTGCTTTTAGGCACAAATAGAATTTCAAGCATACTATGCATGTTATTCATTCTTGCTTAACATGCTGAATCCCCTGAAATACTGCTAAACAACAGACAATGATCCAGGGACTAGCTCTTCTCCTTCTACTCTAGACTATTCATTTGATTTGTCTACTCTCTCTTATGTCTATATCGGTTTTATCCTCTGAATGGTCGCGGGGAGGCTGGAGTCTATCCCAGCTGACTTAGAGCGTAGGCAGGGTACACTCAGGACAGGTCACCAGTCCATCACAAGGCCTCTGTTGTATTTCACTTTTCTAATTTAGGCTACAGCTGCAACATCCAGGATATTTTTTTATTTTACAAAGGCTGCTGCTTCCAGGGTCTGAGTGACGGGACATGGCGTCTCCACAGAAGTGAAGCCAAAACATCTGTGTCACTCCTGGTGGTTGGCTGTTGCTTTGTGATGCTCGTGATTTAGTGTGCAGTTTTCTATGAGCAGAGCACCTTAAACTGAAATATCATAGTCAGTTGAGTTCATTTTATTGTAGGAAGCCAAAATTGTGTTTGAAATGAACAGTCAATTAATTGTGCAGCCCTGAAACATTCCATTCTGTGGTTTTTGCTTATTTGGAAGCTGTTTAAAGCTGGTTTTAGTAAACATCTGCTGTTGTCATCTAGTACTCAATGTATTAAAATATCCAAGGCATAATTATGCTGTCATGTGAATACATGCAAAATAATACTGTGGTTTTCATCAAAATAGAGGTAGCCTGAGGAAGTTTAAGATCAACAATGGACAGTCCAGATTTTCATGGAGTTCGGTCTCTAATACGCTAACAAACATGTTAGCATTACATGCTAAAGGCCAATTTATGGTTTCTGTATTTGAGTCAATGTGGAGACTGAACATTGGTCAAGTGTGTATGTAGCCCTATTAATCCTACAGTAATGTAGCTGTTGGTCTGCTATGTAGATGTCATGTTGAACACAGAGAATCACAAAGGTTTCCATGGATGCTTCTGAAAGGCACGCTGTGGTTGTGTGCGTTTTACAGAATATAGCAAGAAAAGCATGCAACCGCAGTTTGTTTGTTGCCTACTTGCCTTCATGTCTCAGCATCAGTTGAGCAGCGTAGGTTTTCTGGAGGAAGAACTTCTGAATGTGTTTGGGTACCACTGATGGAAAGTATTTACAAATCAAATCACCTCCAGAGTCCAACAGCTACGGCTTACAGCTCTTTAATTGATTAAATATAATGGTCTGCATGCAGCGACCAGTGTGGGCTTTTCAATAGCCAGTGGTTAAATTTAGAGAGCAGAGCTGTCGATAGCCATATAATGCTGATATCAATAGCAATAACAAATGAGACAAAAATGTTGAACTTCAATAATACTGACAGCTAAAACAGCTATTTGAGGATCGATAAGCTTCAATGTTAACAGTTCCGCTGACAGCGCTATCCAAAGTAAGAAGGAGCGTCTGTCAGTACTGTAGCTACGTATGATTCATTTCTCTAGAGCTGACTTATAAAGTGTTTGTTGCTACAAGAGCGACATGTGAGAGCAGAAACATTATCAGTCTGTCGAAGCATTCAGCAGATGTTCATCACATACAGATGGAGAAACTGTTTTACTGCTAAACTCGTAGTTCATCCCTCGCTAACCATATATGCTATGTTTGAGCTAACGTTGGTTAAAAATTGAAAGTAACCATTCTCCAGCTGTTTGATTAACTGTGACTTGATCTGAAATTTAGAGCATCATCTGAAAACATTGTTCAGAAGTCAATTTCATTCCATTTATTTGGGACTGCAGATGAACTCTGTCTTCCTTCATTTCCACTCTTTCTCTGAGTGAATGTTGGTATTAATGGTAGCAGTACAACAACTGTTTCCTTCATTCAACTATTAATATCACAGAGTGAAAATACTATCTAAGAAAAAGTCCTACATTAATATTTATAGTCAAAAGCGAACAGTGAAAGGTTTTATCAGCACAGTGTACTGACATTTAATTCTGATAGAATGCTGAGGTTCAGGGAAACACATTGCATAATATTTTGTGAATAAAACCTGTGGCACTGTCCTCAGTACTGTATCCCATCAACACTACATAAATGACTATTAGGTGATTTGGTCAAAGCATTACTTTGTTCTGCTCTGAAATATTCTTGGATTTATTTCATCACATCACTCAATCATCACATCATGGTACATAGTATTGATTGGTTTGGTTAATTTATACACAGTACCGATGAGAAAATCCAGCAATCCTTATTCTGTTCTTGGTGTTTAGTTTTTTTCTCTTCAAAAAGAAAGAAAACTATCAAAAAATGCTACTAACAGTACCTTGAAGGAACCGGATCAGTAAGCATTATCAGTAAGAGTAGTAGTATTGTTAACATCTGAACAATTCTAATGCAGTCCCTTTTAGTCATCCGTCTGAGCTTATCAGAGATACTGATAATCTCAAAACAACTTTTAATTGACTAGTTGGTCTATGAGTAGTACTGACATCAGCGAGAACCCTCACAGCTACAGCGGATAGTAAACTTTATATCACATGAACCCTTGCAGAAAGCGCTAATTTCCTTGAAAAGGTAACTTGTTAAAAAGCCGTACCTATTTTTATTCCTGAAATGTTAGTTTGTGGTCTGCAGTGAACTTGTCATTGTACTGAGGCTTGTTGATTGAGTACGTTGAAGGGCTATTTGTACAGCTGTCACACCACAACAGCAAATATTTTTCCAGACATTTTATCGTACAGGTGAACATCAGGTGTTGTTTGTGCTGTGTGAAACATTGTGTTATTGCCAGTCTAGTTGTTAGGTTATAATCAGGACAAACACACTTTCCCTACAGTAGGTGAGTCATTAGACGGCTGTACAGATGAGAACAGGTTCTCCACTCCCTTTACCTTCAGTGTATCTCAGCCCAATTTTTTTGAGTATGAATGAACAAACTTGTAGCTGCATGGCTTAAATGTCAAGCCGTTAGACCTGCGGGTTAGCATTTCTTAAAACTGACTTTGATTTAAAGTCTCTGAATATAACTTGCATTAAAACACTGGCAGTTACAGCGAGTTGTTTCTGAAATAAGCTGCCACTGGAAGATGTGTTCTTCCACCTCAACTCAGTACATGCCACATTCACAGAACACTTTGGGTTTAGCGATGGAGGAAGCCAGCCGGTTTGAGTTTGCCAATGTGGGGTTTTAATGTGGCAGAGTAGTTGGTTTGTGGTTAAAAGTGACCAGAGAGCAGATCAGTCAGTGAACCTGGCGGCAGATGGAGAGCAGTGCTGACAGCAGGGCAGAGCTGTTGTCTGGTATCAGGATGCCACGGCATGGTAATAGCCTCAGTATGAATACCAACACTGCACAGGAACGCTGCTGCACACACACAACACAGCTCTGTAACGCCCCTTACATCTGAGTGTGTGTGTGAATTAGACATTGTTGGCAGAAAAGTACCTCCTGGCAGCCTCAGCTTTGGCATTGTGCGTGTTTAGTCATAAGAATACTGCATCCAGACTCTGCAGCAGGACACTACAATACAGCTTTAGAAGTCACAGTTCTACTGGTTATTAAACTATTACAGATGTATATTTACATATTTTAAATTTGTTTTAGTGAAATGTCCAGTTTTCCAATATTTGTGACTTTCAGTGGTGATAACAGAAAGATATAAATCAGTTTCTACAAAGCTAATGATAGTAAGGGTGTCAAGAGTCAGATGTGACAGTGCTCAGATGGTCCTTTGAGATGGAGGAACTTCACTTATCTTAGACCATTGAGGTTCAGTGTCCATAAATATGGAAGGGCTGTGTGTCCAGGTCAATTGCTTGATTGATAAGCTCTTATTCAACCAAATTTTACATGTGTTGGTGTTACCTTTAAAGAGAAAAGCACTAAATCAACACAGTTCCTGAAATAATCCATTAATTTTTGGCTTCAAGAGAAACAGACTGCCTGTCAAAACACTGATGTTTTTCCAACTTTGAACAGATCCAACCTTTAGGTGTAACTTATTTAATGTTTACTAAATATTTACTCATAGTTGGCTCTAAACTAACTGACACCATGCCAAGAAGTCATTGGTGTGGTTGCATTTTAGTCAAACTAATGAAAGTCAGGAGTAAACTTTGCAAACAGCAGTTCAACAACCAACATGTCAGATCATCTATAAACAGCTGGCTAACTTGTGGGTGTTATATGCCTCAGTAGTTCTTGTGCTGGGAATGATGGCTGATATAGTTGCTTTTTCAGAAATCATGTGAATATGGGCAGGTGCATGCTGGTCTGAGTCCGTTATCATTTAATATAAGCTAATCATGAAAAATGATTTAATATGCTGAAGTCATTTATGCTAAGAATGATAGCAGGTAAAGTTCTCTCAGGCTAATTTAGTTCATCATGAGATAACGTTCAGATTTTCTTTTCCCCCTGCGACCAGTTTATGAATTAAACTTATTTTTTTGGTTGGCAACAGCCCTACAATATGGATGACCAAAAGAAATCGATTTAAAGCAAGTCTGACGGTGGGTTTTTGAGGTCAAGATATCGATATTTAAACCTTCTCTATTTTTTAAACCTGTATAATGTTTTGGAATACATAATCTGTTCATTTGGTTTGCAGAGACTCTCAGTCTTTGGAATATTGTTGTCGTGATGGAATACATCTTGACTTGGCACCAGCTTTTACTGTCCTGAACCTGATATTTAAACATTCTGAGCTTGAGGCGGGCTACATAACGTGTTCATACATGATGTAAGATGTCAGAAGAAATGTCTTTTTACTGTCTAGGGATGTGAAACCCCATTTACTATTTGTAAGTCTGTTACATCACTCTATTGTACGTAATACAGTGGCTGCTAAATCAGTGAAAGTATCACAGGAACCTCAGAAAACAACAACCAACTACAGCTGGACATTATTGAACGTTGGTAGAAAAATTACCCTCAAAAAGCCGGCAGCAAACTTTGTAGTTGTTCGTGTCGACTAGAATTAACTCAGTTTAACAGGCGGACTAGTTGGCTGTACTTAGTATCTGATGATGTAACTTCCTCACACAGGAAGGATGGTGGTGTTGACACTGATCGCCTTAATGAGATGATTCTTTAGACGTCATGACCAGAACACATGATGCTATAAGTCTCCTGTTAAAGTTACGTTCTTGGTAATTTAACTGTACATGACAGAAGCTCGTATGAAGTGATGAAATGATTTGTTTGGAATCAAGACTTTTACTGTTAAATGGAGATAGAATCAGTTTGTTATTCTAAGTGAAACAGATGTCTCCAAAGCATTACCCAAGGGACTATTTAATGAATATAGTGTATAGTTTAGTAGGGCTCTGTGATGAAACTGAAAAAAAAGTCTATATTTATTGATCATTTTTAATTACTTATTTTTAATCAGTTCCCACAGAACAAAGGTTTACCGAAACTTTAACGACCTGAATGGAACCATATTTGCCATTTTATCACACAGAGGCACACAGATAATAATTCCAATGTGGCCTAACCACAACAATGAAAAGCAGACATAATTAAATTTGCACTCATCGACGAATTTATCTGAGGCCATAAATAAAGATGAAATTGATCTGACCCTGAGGCTCATAAAGAAAGCAAATGAAATAAACTTTAAAGTGATCTGATATTGATGAGAACATGAATGCTATGCAATAAATAAATAATATAAATACATAAAAAGATACTCTTGAACTTTTTAAGTAGAAGGTGACTGCAGACTCCTGATGCCTGCATGAAACCCACTGGGATATGATTGGCTGTTAATGAGCCAAAGAAAAAGCAGTCCTTAACGGACATGATATTTATTTATTCTGTTCAAAGTAGTACCTATCAGCCCTTTTAACAATCTGAGGTTTTGTCTTATTTGCCTTTTCAACAGTTTAAAAAAACAGAGAAAGCTAATTCTCACATTTTGAGAGGGTAGAACATGAAAGCCTTTGTGTTTTTTTATTTGTTTATTAGTGGCTTAAACAATTAATGCATTATTAAAATTGTTGACTGCTTTATTTTTCTGTGCTTTGACTAATAGATTTGTCTGCTAATTTTGCCTCGAACAGTTACATACTGGGCAGTAAAATCAGTGGTGTTCTGCCTCTGTCTGGGCTGTTTTGGGGCTTTTCCTACCATTCTCATGTAAGCAGTATCTCAGGAATGCTCCACAGAATTTCTTCAGATTTGGCACAAACATCTACCAAGTGGATGTTTGTACCAAATCTGAAGAAATTCTCACCAACTCATTCACTTATTGTGGTCAAATTTTACATAAATGTCTAATAGGATAAAATGATGGCATTTATATCCAAAAGGTCAAAAGTCTGCTTTACTGTCACATTTCAGTGTCCTCCCTGGCCATTCTTCAGCTCTGTAGCTCAGTAACAGGAGGGCAGACTGTGGCCATATTTCACCTGTAGTGAGATACTGAATTGGTGACACTGATTGAGACTGTGGTGACTGTTCAGATCTTCTGTCGCCGTTTTGAAGGGGTGTGTTTGTGTGAAGCAGCCATGTTTTAGCAGCATCCATATTTAAAGGATTGTCTATTGTCATACTGTATGTATTGTAAGTGTCTGAGGAGACATGGATGTAAACTACAACTTAACTGGTTGGCTAAGCCACATAACTGCAAAGCACAAAGTTTGAAAGTCTGTTTCATTGGCTTCTGTTGTGACCAGATAATAGTTACTGAAATCTGTAGTGGAAACACACCATGCAGCAACTCTCACCTTTCAAGGAAATGCACAACCACTGCTGCAGGAATCAGCTCCCTGATTAAACACTCTTTCTGTTTGCCAGTAGCAGCAAACAGCCTCTTTTGGAAATGGTGGTAGGAGTCCAGGCTTCAGTCAGCTGGCTCTCTGCATCGACACGCAGCAAAACCAACACACTCTCCTGCCTCTTTCGCACACTCTAACCTAGAAGATCTCCACCAGTTGAGCATGTCAGCATCATGTCTGAAAAACACCCACAGATCTCCTAGTGTTGGACGCCCCCAAATATTACATGACCGTTATTCACAACAGTTCCCTAAGGTTTGAACAAGATATGTCCAGAGCTGACCCTGAGTCAATGCAAGTTTAAATGCACTGTAAAAATAAATTAAATAATTAAGTAATAAATGCCTTTTTTTTTTAACAAAACAAAAGGTCGGGAAAATTTGGTAGCAAGAGTGGAAGAAGAACTACAGTACAAAGAATTTAAAAAGTGGAATACTGCAACATTCCAAACCTGTGAAAATGGTGATAAATCTGTGTAAAATAATGGTATTTTTTTAGAAGCTTATTTAGATATAGCAAAATGATGTGATTTTGCAGTCACACTTTGTAAAAGAACAAATTACTTGTAATAAAAATGTTGATTTTTGATGTTGACAGGTCGGCAGTTTTAGATTTAGTTTAACAGTCAACATGTAAATTAAGATATGTGGAATTTAATAAAGTAGAGAAAAATGTGAAACTGTGAAGTAATTTACCATTTTTCAGTCCTTAATATGCATAAATCAGTTTAAAAATAAATAAATATATATATATATATATATATATATATATATATATATATATATATATATATATATATATATATATATATATATATATATACATATATGCACATACATACATTTATGGCTGATTTGAATACAGTGACAAATTGTGTCGTTTCACTGTCAAATGTTGTAAATAAACAAATTACCATTCATAAATAAACATTTTTGTTGTGGACATTACTAAGATTTACTAGAAATTCTCTTAATATGCGTATTTTTTGTTTCAAATAATGGAAAATATCTGTAAAATGAAGATTTCTGTCTAATTTAAATTCAGTGTGAAATGATTTTACAGTCAAACATAGTAAAAGAAACTAACAGGACTGATGTATGACATCTACGTTATTTACAGTTTTGGCCTGTTTTTTTGCAGTTAACATTTAAATTGATACTTTTTTTCTCAGATTTTGCTAGTTATCTGTAATTCAAAAGTATGGGGAAAATCTGTAAAATAACGTTAAATTGTTAAAAAAAAAAAAAAAAATTTAAAAAATGTTGAGCATTATACTGTTCACTTGTTATCGGATCACTATTAGCTCAGATAAAGCTGATTAAATTCCAAACCTTTCTGTACTGTTACAGAGCGTTGCAGGATGTGAAAAACGACTTGGCCTTGACTCTGTCACTAATTACTGTTAGTGGAAAACGGTGCTTTAAACATTCAGACAGAAGCTTCACATTTTAGCATCACTTGCTAAAATCTCCAGATGTTGCAGGTAGCAGCTCATTTCAGCTGCAGCCAATGAATGTTAAGTCTGAATAACATGACTGCACTTCACATTTACACCTGCAGTAAGTGGTGTCCAGACATGCCAGAGATCCTTGTCACACCACTGTACAAGCTTATCTGTTCCAGGCTTTAGATCCTCCTAGTTAATCTTTAATTCATATCATATCAGTAATTAAGGGCTTATAAAGTTAATGGTTTTGAAACAGGACCTTCAGGATTTGGATCAAGTAGCACATAAAAAAGTAGGTATGTCACATTAAGTGCATTACAGCTCAGTGTACCAGATACACACTGACATTAATTAGTATTGAGTAAATATTGGAACTGAGTCAGATTTCAGAAAAAACACGAGCATTTCAACTTGTTCAGGACACAGATATGTGTGTGTGAAAGCTAAAACTGATTTAAACAGAGAAACCCGGTATAGTGATGGGTTCCATGTATGGAAAGAGATCATTTATTGCCATTTTGCTGTCCCTCTCAACAATAGTGTAAATATAACGCCAATCATGACTCGCTTCCTTTGGCCTAACAGATGATTTCTTTAATAAATTATGGAGAAAATGCCATGCCTCATTTCCAGTCCTGTGGTGTGACCAGTCGTTTGACATCCAGCCCTATAAAGAGCCTCTGCAGACCTCTACTGTCACTAATTATTAACAGAGTTTCACCTTTGATCAGCATTTTACATTTTTCTTGACCTCAGGGCTCTGACTGATGATGTGGGTGCTCATTGATCGGTACAGTAACATACTGTGTTGACATTACACTACATTACCTTTTATTATTGCTGGACCACATCAATAGTTGCTTTGCAGTTTCTTGTTTAATGTGTCTACTATCCTTTATGTTTAACATCCTTTTTTGTTAGAGTGGTTGTGTACTACTTACTATTTATAATACTGTGTCAAAGTAAACCTACAGTGCAAACATATTTTACAGGCCTCCAGACAAACTTTTTCTACTATTACAGCTGGTGCTGCAAACTGTAAATTTTCTCAGCACCAGTGCAATCCTTAAAAGCACCACTTTAATCAACACAATGCAACACATGAAGTCTTTTTCCATTTTAACTCGGTAATAAACATCCATTTTGCAGAAATATTCATTTGCTGCACAGCGAATTCATGCTTTAAGAAACAAATAACCACAATTTCGGGGTGCTGCAGTTCTATCAGTGTGTCTGTCCCCACTTTGTGCTTTCTTAGAGTTTGAGATTTAAAGTCTGTGATCCTGTTGGCAAACTTAGTTTTCCCCTCAAATGTTGGGCTACACTGACAGCAGCACATAAGATGCTTCTCTGTCACTTCTATCAAATGATTGCTTGTCTGAACTGTCCTCATCAGAGTGTATGAATGGTCTTTTATTTAGAAAATGAATTGACAGTTCATTTTATTGTCACCAAAGTGCAGTGCAACAGTGACAGTACTTACGGCCTGGACCTGAGTAGATGACATCCCACACAGAACTCTTCCTCCTTTACAGTGTTTGACAGTCATGGCATTAAAAAATGGAGACCATATTTGTAGCTCACGCCTTCTTATTTAGCAGCGCTGTCTTTTGAAATAGTCGTAAAAAGCCGCAGTCTGGAGCTCCGTCTTACCACAAAGCAAACAAAAAATATATCCATCACATTTGTCCAAAATGTGCATGTATAAAAAATATAATCAAGCAACGTGCCTGCAGTTAACACTGCATTTAAAAGTAGAACTAAACAAAAACAAAGTTTTCCTGCACTCTCATTATAAGGACAGTGATTTTTTTGCATTATTCCACACAGTGGTTGATACATACTGGTGCATTTCTCATACATTGTGTTTTTGTGTCTGGTGGAGCTACTTTGCTTGTTGCAGGAGTTAAGGAACATGTTTATCAAACCTCTCCAAGAGAGAAATCTGTTCTGACTGGCCCAGCATTCTGAGAGTGGCAGATTTCTGGTCCTGCTTTTTGTAAAAGTATTTTATCATCCTTCCTAAGGAAGGAAAATCATCTTATCTATATGTACACAAGAGCTGCCGAGCTGTTGCTGACTTTGTAGGACTTCCCAGCAGGTCAGCATTGACAGGACAAATATCTGCATGTGCTTTAACTGATGTGGAAATACCACGTCAAACTCTTTTAAAGAAATGAATTGCTCTTTGTCAAAGGTAGGGATTTCATTGGCACTTCTTGTGGCTGATTTTGTCAGCGTGTACAAAATTTAGTTCCTAATGTGTAATTGGAAGCAAGAGCCTACAGTTAAAGTTAGGATTTAAATAGCTTAAAACTCTATTTTTACTGCCCATGCAACTCTAACCCAATGTAGTGCGTTTAAGATACTTGGCGTACTTTTAATATGAATAATATTTTACACAATCTGTTGCTGAATTCTGTATGTATTGCTCACATAATTCCACCATATTACTGCTAAATCAAAAACACAGCAGCAGTACATTTTTTTATCAGCCTGGTACACATTTCACATCACATTTAACCTCTTTTTGCCTTTTATAGAGTTTTTTAAAATAAAAAAAACTAAGAGATAATTCATTTGTATCATTTCATTCTGCATGTAGAAAGCCTGTGTTCTTCTCCAGCCAAACTGGTGTCATGTGGTGACCTTCTGACTGGTTAAGTGCTTATTGTGCCGGTTGGCTGCCAGCTGATGCTTTGCACTGTTTTAGAGGATGAGACCAAGTTACGATCCAAACACAATTGCATGGCATTCTTTTAACTGACAAAATAAGGGAGGGGAGAGAGGGAGGAGACGTAGTGGGATAAAGGGAGGTCATGTTTCCTCAAGAAATGTTCTGCTAGTGGGTGGGAAGTCCAGCAGGAATGGATGCTGGTGGTGAAACTTAGTTTAGAAAGTGGTTGTATGGGTTTGAAAAACTAACTATATATCCTTGATTCCTTTTAAAATGTTTTATTTGTTGGTCTTGATAGTTTACAGTGAGCATGACAATGATGTAAATTAATGTTGTTATTCCTATGATCTTCAAATGAATAGAAAACAAATGGCTGTCCAGATGGTATTAAACTTGTGCTGGTTGATGAATGGTTATGAAGCAGAGAAACAGTGGGATGAAGAGAGAGACAGAAACCTGCAGATATCACAATAGAGACAGGAAGGGAAGCAGAAGTGATAGACAGAACCAAATAGATCGATAAAAACATGAAAGGATGTTTTTTTTAACTGTCAGTTCTAAAATGAAGTAACTGAGCCTAGAAATCTTCAAAACACAGACTAAAACTGTGTGGCGTCTCTCTGTGATTTCCTTTGTTGTGTATTTAGTTCATAAACTGTTAGACCAGCAGTCCTAAACTTAGTATTTAACCCATTTGCTGCTCCTGTCACATTTTTACTGACTGTGGGCTTATTATTCACTACAATATAAAGTTCTGCACCTCTATGGAAACAGTGCATCCATGGCAAGTCAAAAAATCTCTGTACAGTATAATAAGTCTGTAATGCCAAAGAATACAAAAAATTGAATCTCTTTTATTGTTTGAAAAATCTGGAATCGACTCATACAAAATTTTCTATTGGCTGTAAAATGAAAACTCTAGATACTATAGATATTTTACTACTTTAATTTTTATATTTGCTTCTGTACTACTCTTCTCTCTGCTCTGTCCAAACAGGACGCCACAGATAAGTAGTTCAGTATCTGATGGTTCTATGTGTTTTCATGATTTTTGGCTCTAATAAATGCTGTAATTTTAGCATATTTGTAAAGACCACATGCCTTTCATGAAGTTCAGAAGGTTAAAAAGCATTCTGTAAACTCAGTTACAAACCCCTAGAGTGACCTGTTAACCAATTAATGTGTCATGTTTTCGCACATTTATCAGAGTTAGCGGTTAGCCACTTGTTAGTCATCATGGAAAATGTCTTCAGGATAATTAAATGGAAGGATTGTCTGTGTAAATGGTGCCTCATAGTTGGCTGGGTTTACTGCAGACTACGGATGTCATGATACCAATACCAGAAAAAATCTTGGTGCAGATGTGGATGTCTGTCTTTGAGCTGCATAGATTAGTTCTGGACATTTTCTCCTTTCATTCAAAATGTGACACAGTTTGCGTTCTGGACTTGTGCTTTCTATAATTTGTCCCTGATCATCAGCTAAGACACTGAATATCTCCACACACCAACCGGTGGTTGTTCTTCGTCTGACCTGTTGCACTTGTTGCCACTAGTGCACATGTCGCTGTTGTCCCACGTCTCTGGTACATACGACATCTACAGGACTTTTGGTACCATAGAAAAACAAGTCCTGTCATGTTTTATGAATTTTTGCATCTGCTTACTATTCAGAATTATTGGTTTTCATAACTGCATGGAGAGAAAATAACTGACTGCTGATAGACATGCAGCAAAATTTGGGGGATCCGAATATTCGGATCTGAAAATGAATATTCGGATACCACCATCATGACCGAATATTCGGATATTCGGGTCCAGCCCTACTATATATGCTGACATCATGAGCTAAACAAGCTTTCAAGCATTTCCACCTTGAAGCTGCAGTGTACTGAAGACCACCTCATTTCATCTATGAAAAATTTGGACAAACTTAATGGAATGACTTGTTTTGACAATTAGTTTTTAGGGGTTTGATCGATGCCAGGAGAAGGATTTAAAGACCCGGTGAAAAGAAAAGAGGCTTGTACCTGTTGTCTGAGTTTAAATTTGGGAAATGAAGTATTGACCGAGCAGTTTCTGTGGCTGTGGTGAGTTGCCCTGTTCATCAGATTAGTAAACCTTTACCTGAAGGTCTTACCAGCTAGTGTTTCTACAGTTTACCAGTCAGTCTCAGCTTTTGGAACCATTTTATTCTTTTAACATTTTTCAGATCATTCTGATCTCAACACAATTGTTTTTTGCATAAACGTTGACTGAGTTCAGTGTCAGTGCATGTGTTTTCTCTGTGGAGCTGCTGCATCATAATCGACAGTGTTGATGCTGAAAATGTGTCAGCATCACTAAGTCCAACTCTGTGCTGTTTCTAAAGACTCAAGTTGGCTTCTCTTCTGCTCCCTGTGCTCACATATACTGTATTTTATTACAGATGAATTCCCTAAAAAGCTGTTTCATTCACATATTTCTCTGTTTCTGTTATCAGACAACGAAATGGGTATGAAATAGTGACTGAAACACGGCTCAGTCAGATTCCAGGTTCACCAGCAGTCAACATTTAAACAGAAATCAAAAAGCGCATTGGCCTGTTTTCAACATGTTAGGTTACCTAGCAATGCTTTGGTTTTAGTGGTACACCTTGTCCTACATGCCTAATCAGTTGTGAAAGCTTAATGCCAATAACTTTTTTCTTTTTTGTGAACAAGTTTTTATATATCTATGTATTATCATTATTCTGTACCATTGTAACATGTACTTCAATATGCCTCAGAGAATATCAACAGTTGACTTCTGCATTGTCAGTTTTTTGTTTGTTTGCCCTGAGCTTGGACTTTCCACCCATGATCAGAGACTGTCTGATTTACTTTTCCAGTATTACCGTTTCTGAATCAATGGCAAATTGCAATATAGGAGTGATGTTTTTAATCTTTATAATAACACATTTCTAATAGTTGATTCAACATTGTTGTTTACACATAGTTTCAAGTTTCAAACAAGCATGCTGAAAGTGAATCAACAAGCAATTTCTTCAAGACAGTTTATCCAGGAGACTGTTTGACAGATAAATCTAAAAATTCACGAAAGCCTTAATACATGTCCATACTTTATGCTATTAAACATTCAGGCAAACCAGAGAAAGCCAAGCAGAAATTGCTCTAAAAATGTGATGATTTGACTCTATTAGTTCTTGGTTGTGTGACATGTGATGCTCTGAAGCAGACAGAGGCCAGTATGTGAAGTGCTTCATACACATGACTTTCCCTGTGTCTGCTGCTCTCAGGTGGATGACGTCATGCTTTCTGTGTTGGTGTGTGAGACACACCAGTGTAGTGCAAGTGTGTGAGAGCCATATATGACGCATAGTGTGTGTCTGTGTGTGTTGTTGCTGGGTGAAAAGCTCTATAGTTAGGTCTGTCCCTCCCTATCTCCAGGTTACCATGGGGACATGAGGTAAATGTCTGTGTGCGTGTTATAGCTATCATGAGCTGTGAATCGTTAGCTCGTTGTAGCAGTCGGATAAACAGTGAACCAGTCGGTGTCAGCATCTCTCTCTCTCTCTCTGCCTGTTTCTTGTTTTTGCTTTTTCCTCCTTCAGTCCCTCTCCTCCCTGTTCAGTCGGTGTCTCTCTGTGCTAGAAGGACAGAGCCTTTCAGTCATGACGGAGAGCTGATGAATGAATCCTGGACCGACAGACAGACAGGCCTCAGGCATCCAGATCAGATCGCTTACTCTGTCTGTGTGTGTGTGTGGGTGTGGGTGTGTGTGAGCGCATGCAGTGTAATTTTATATCTACTGTGTCCTTGTGTTTTTTTTGTATCAGCGTTTTATTTGTGTGCTGGGTCTGTGTGTGAATGCAGGCTTTTAATCTTGGTGTTTATCTGTACACACAGTGTTTGGCTGCGTGTGTTTTGCTCGACTTCTGTGATCATATGAATGAATGAAACGGTTGTAGATGTGATTTTTGCTGTTGGTTTGTGCCTTGTCCTCGTGGATTCCTTCTGCTTTAAATGTTGCTGTTGAAGGGAAAGTAGGGACTCAGTTATGAGTAGAGTACAGCTGAACGATACAAAGCAGTATGCAGACACAAATCATTTTGGGTTTTTGAGAGTTAAAATCCCTTGCAGCCTTTTTCCTCCAAAATCACCATCATAATTGTTGAAATGTTCTTTGGTAGGATACAGTGAATGGGGTCGTCAGTTGGTGGTGCTGATACTTAGAGAGCATTGATGGTCTGTAAATACTGCCAGTATCATGTTGTTGTTATTTGCTTAGTTTTTTTGCATTTAATAAAATACAACAATAGCAACAAATGAGATGCAGAAATGCTGGACTTCAATGAACATCTGCATTGTCTTTGTTTGCTTTAATAGATATGCTCTCTGTTAGCAATGCACTTATTTTAAGTTAAAAAAAAAATGTGCCAGATAAATAAATATCGACAGGGATTCAACAAAACTAACTAAAAAAAAACAACTGTGTGGAACATCCACCTCTTTGGTCAACACTGAAGTATCTTAATAACTTTTGGTCATTAAATTTGGCCAAACATTCATTGTCACCAGAAGATGAAGCCTCCTGAGTTGTCTATCTGTCTATTACTATTGCTGTAATAGTGTACTTTACTGTATTCTATTGAAACTATGTCGTCTCACTGGCTGATTGTGACGGTGGATAATGTTTCCCATCATCCTGTGGCTTTATCTCCCTTCTCTTAAGATTTTAGCTGGACTTTTCTGCTCGTGATTTTTTTATTATTTATATTTTTGTTTTATCACATCATTCAAATGATTCTCACTTGTTGTGTTTGTGTGTTTCAGTTCTACCTGCAGGACACTAAAAGCAGCAACGGGACGTTCATCAACAGCCAGAGGTTGAGTCGCGGCTCAGAGGAGAGTCCGCCCTGCGAAGTCCTCTCCGGCGACATCATTCAGTTTGGCGTCGACGTCACTGAGAACACACGCAAAGGTACACGCACACACAATGTAGAATTACTAGTAAAATAGGGCTGTGACTTTCCATCAGTTCCTTGTTTGGTCTATGGAATATCAGAAAATGGTGACAAATGTTGGTCAGTGTTTCTTAACGCCCAGGATGACGTTCTCAAGTGGCTTGTTTTGTCCACAGCTGTAAAGGAACCAGGATATATTCCAATCAACAAGCTACAATCACATCAAAAACTACAATTGATATAGATGTGCAGAACAGTAACTTAAGGCTGTAGTCAAAGAAAATCTTCATCGACTGAGATTATACCTACTGCTGTAGAAAAAAGCTTTTCTAGATGAGCTAAACTGGCCATAGTGCATTGAGTGCACTCTGAACTTTCAGCCTTATGAGCCTAAATAAATTAGAAATAAACATACAAAGCTAGTCTTTTCAGCAAATTAAATTGTAGCATGGTTATTTCATACTGCAATGATGACAACACATCAGTGTGTACCTGCCCATTTTTACATGAGAACTGCATCAGCTAGTGATTCCAGGCAGAAGAATTATTGAAGAATAGAACAGAAGAATTAGCTGCTGTTTTTAGATGAACTGTAAAGTTTCTTGTTAAGCTGTGATATGCAAACTGCTGACATCTGGCTATCTGTTTGAACAAAATGCAGCCATTCCTATGACTGCTTTGATACGGAGTCCAATATTTTAGAGCTGACTCTGAGTAAACTCTGAATAAGTTAGACTTAGTAGTCTCCATTAGGGTTCAAAGTTTTACAGGCATCAGTTCCTCCTGATGTAGAATAATGGATTAATTCCTGGAAGACCATTGATGTAACACTTTTCTATTTATGAAAATAACACCAGCGATTGTCTAGATGAAAGCATATCAACCAAGCAGACAGGCTGGATACTAGGGCTGCCACTAATGACGAATCGATGAATCGTCTGAGCACGATACGTCATCAAAAGTGGACGTGAGTGCGCAATGCAACAAAAATCACCGTCCGTTGGGGTGAAGGGATTGAAATGCTGTGTCCTTCGAATAAAACTGTGAGGACGAAACGCAACAGAAAAAGTTTGAGGCATCGAACTATGCACTAACTGCTCATGTTTCTACTGAACATAACAGTCATTGAATAATCTTGAAAACAGCTTATCTTGTCAGGGGCGTTGCAGTTCAGGCCTCCCACATCACAAAAGCTGTGATTTCTGTCCATAACTCTGTCTTAATGAGCTTTAACCTGCATCACTGTGGATCTGAGAGGTGAACAGGTTGCAGCAGGTGATGATGCCGAACTTTTACCTTGACAGTCTTCTGACATGTTGCAGCTTCACGACCATTAACCAGTGTTTTCTGTCTGTGTCTCCAGTCACTCATGGCTGCATCGTGTCAACAATCAAACTCTTCCTACCTGATGGGATGGAGGCACGCCGACGAAGCGAGTAAGCACTGATCTATGAAGCTTTTATACTAATCGCCTGTAAATTTTAAGTTTCCACTAAACTTCCTCTATGGTTAAAGGACTTAAATGGAAGCTGGTTATCTGTTTCTGTTTAATACATTATAATTAGACAGAAAGGTCATTCCATCTTAAATTTGCCCCACCAGCTCTGATTTGCTTGAAACTATTTTATCATATGCTATAGGTATTTAAAATGGTATTTTGAACTTTTTAGATGTATTTATCAAGTATGTTACAAGATCATTTTTTAAAAGGAACTGCCCAATGACTCAGTTTCAGCTATGTGGGGTCTGAAAATGAAAAATGTGCAAATGGTTAAAATACATACCTAGTTCTAACCTCTGCATTCTAATTTTGTTGTTAAATGTTCTCAAGGATGGGACTTTTCAGTAGGATTTACTTCATTTTCATAATTGAGCTCCTCCTAATCAGAGACTCTCTGATCTACTCTCTACTGGTCCAGTATTGTAGATTCTGAATCAATGGACTAATGTGAAATAAAGTGAGAATTTATCTTTCATAATCTGCACACAGACACATCCAAATGCTCTGCTTGCATAGTGATGTGGTTTATGACAGTCTAATTGTTCATGAGGAAAGCTGTTGATTTAGGTGCGTTTGTGTTGACGTGTGTGATCTGTGTGATAACCATTTAAACTCTTAAAATGGTTATTTGATGTTTAGATTCAGAGTTTTACAGAGTGAATGGTGTTGTGTTGACAAACTATAATACAGAAAAAGACATTTCATCAACAGCAATAAGGCAGTTGTTCAACAAGCTGCTCGTTTGTTTCACTGAGATGCAAACCACTTTGAAAACATGTACCAAAAAGTTAGGTTCCATGACCAAAGCCTGGTCTGCTGCCTTCCTGGCTCACAAACAGCCCATCGGACCGTGTTGGTGGAGCTTCTTCATCCTCCGTTGCTCTCCTCGTGGCTTCTGTGCAAGTCTTCAGGGCCATGCTAGTCTGTGGCTCCAGACCTCTCCTGGTAGAGGTCGCCGCAGACTTTACCATCTGAAAACACCCTCAACTCCGTGTCCCTCACCACTTCTAGCTAAGCCATGAACCCACAGCCTGTTTCAAGGATTGACAGACTTTTGTCAGTGTACAGGCAGAGACCATTGTGAGTCTCCATCTGTTTCCACCTGGTCCAGGCCAGCCAGTCTGAACCTTAACCACAGCATGGTGCCACCACGTCCCCCCTCGTTGTCCTCCATATGCTTCAGGGTTTTACTTACTTTCTTTAGTTAATGCTTATCGAGCTATCATCATTCCATTCACCTCATTCATTTTCATTTTTGTGTTGAAACTTTTTTTTACTTATGTGTGATTTCCATCACTCTGTTAGCATAAAATATGTTAAATTCAAAATAAAGTGATTCAATTCAAAATAAACATTTTTTTTCTGCTGGTTTTGTTAAAAATAGGTCTTTAAAAATGATCATCAATTAGCAATACTGACTGAAATTAAACATCTTATCATGACAAATTTATCAGCGACACTGTATAAAAGGATTTTTTTAGCTGATTTCTATAACAATGTGCAGTTATTTTACAGATTGCCATGTTTTGTTGAATTACAGATAATAACCAGTGAAATCACAGAAAAAGAGTTTAAATTTGCTAGTTAATGGTAAAAAGCAACAACAAAGCAAATGTTACTACCATCCATATCAAGGTTTTCCAAAATGATACTTTACCTTTGACTGTAAAATTACATTATTTTTAATGTATTAAGATCAGGAAAAACAAGATTATTATTATTATTATTATTATTATTATTATTATTATTATATCTGGACATTTGCTGTTTTTCAAAAGAAAAATTATTTAAATGAAAGAGTCCCTGTTACTATTGCAGCTAATATCTAATGATATGACAGAAAAAGGTATTAATTTGCATGTTGACTCACACACAGTCCAAAACCATATATATTGTCCACTTCAAAATCTGTATTTTTATAAACAGTAATTTGTCCTTTTACAGTGTGTGACCATAAATTGACGTTGCATTAGATCATGAATTTAAATCACTCAAAAATATCAGTACTTTACAGATATTTGCTGCTATTTTTTATTATTTTGGTTTGTCAGTTTTTTTTAACATTACTGTATTCCAGCATTTGTTAACAAACCTTTTCTGGCACCACATTTTCCCAGTTGTTTTTAGGAGATTTTATTGATTAGATTTTTTACAGTGGATGTAGCTGAGCAGCAGCTGACTCAGCATGGAGCTGAGCCCACCGGTGTGTTTTGTGTCCATATAATGCAGAATGTGTGCGTTGCTGATGCCGGGTCATGGTGCTGTGGTGGAAAGTGCCATCTGCTGCCCTGCTGTCCAGCTTTCTGTCTGGAAATGGCAGACGAGCATCTTGACCGGCATGAATGTAGAATGGAACAGAGTCTGGCGGTTTGCTGTCAGTATTGACAAATGAAGAATTGATGTTTTAGAACTTAACATCATCTCACCAGAAGTAAGTCACGGACAGAGTTGGTCTTCAGGAGCATTTTATTACAACTCAATTTTGAATCACATCTATATATCAAGTCCAAATCCATTTTGATAGATTGAAGATCATTAAGCAGGATTCCACAGTAGCGTTGTCACTGGTAGCACAGCTGTACTACTTCCAGTTTAGTTTTGTTTCCATCATAAATATCCATACATTCCATCCCGTGTATGCGCTGTGTGAACACAGTCTTCATTTCAGCTGAAAAGTCAGAATTTTGTTGCAACCGAGTCACTAATGGATTCAAATAAATGATGTCATTTTAAGTTGTTTTTTTCTTCTTTTTTTAATGATAGCATGCCATTCAAGTGTATTGGTGGGGTTCGAAGTTCAGTGAGTTCATTTAAAGTTGTTAAAATAAAATGTTAGTGGTTGTCAGTGTTTGATTTTTCAATACACAGGAAGTTCCACCATCGTGGACACTTCAGTGATGACACGTAAGATCTCAGATTCACATGTTAGAAGAACTTCCTTCAACAAGAAAGATATCAGGAAAATTACAATTATTTTATCAAGCATAACTCAATTTATTGTGTTTAGGTCTAGGCAGCTCTGTCTCTCGTGAAGTGCAGCTGCAAAGAGAGTGATGTGAAGCTAAATGACACAGATTTATTTATAGCTGAAGAATGTCTGTCTCCCCAGCGTTGGCAGGAGCCATCTGGAGGTCTGCCAGATACAGTTCTGTACAGTTGCCCCCTGGGTGTGAGCAAAAATCTGTGTTCATTGAGAAGTTGGTTCAGTGCTACATCTGTAGGTGTGAATCTGGAGCAGAAGAAAAAATTATTGCCCTTTTTAATTTTGCATTCAGCTTTTAAAGTAGTCTTTTAAATACCAGCAGCCCCCTGCCACCGTTTCCATTAGTGACAGAATACTAAAACCAGCGTGTCAAATGAAGCTCTGTTATTGTGTTCTCCATCTAATATGAAACGTCTGCTGTCACATCATGACTTGGAATGTGCCCAAAAACGTTTGAAAATGTGCAGCAGCAGCAGTTTCAGCTTTTGTGATTCTGTTGAAGTCATTTTCTCACATTATTGTTCATGTGGTGACACACGCACAGATCCAGTGCAGGGTATGTTGTTTGGGCATGTCACAGTAAGTTGTAAATTAAAACCCAAAGCCGCCAGGTTTGACAGGCCTTTTATCTTTATTTAAAAATGTGTTAATTACATCATTAATAGAGCTAGAAACTGTAAAAACTGAAACAATCGTTGGATTTTTTAAAGCTTTTCAACCCTTCTTGATTGTATGACATATGGTTCAGTTGAGAAAAACAACCCAATCTAATCTTAAAATTGTCATATTTTAACTAAATCAGTCTTTAGAATTTGACAAAAATATAACCTTTGTGCAGATCTTGACAAATACAGTAAAAATCTGCGCTCCTTGGTGCATATTCAAAGTCATGACTGACTCTGCTCTGGCAGTCACAGAGCAAAAAGATTTATTCAGCAGAACTCCAGGCTGTTTACACAGAACGACTGACCAGGAAAGACAACATCCTTGATCCATAAAATAAATGTGACCTGGTTCAAAAAAGGTTTACAGAGGAGCAAGTTGTTGAAAGATACATTGTGCATGGTGAGATATCTTTCTAATATCGATGTGCAGAGTCGTGTGTAGAGGCTGTAAAAATGTGAATCTGTAGAATGTGGAACCACAGTTGTTTGTAATTAATTTATGTCCAATAAACTCTCTTTTATCAGGGAATAATGCAGTCCAACCTGTTGATAGAACACCTGGTGTTTAGTTCCTGATAGTAGCTCTCCTTTGTTTCCTTATCAGTCTGTTAATCACCACCCATATTTCCTTCAAACACTTATTCATGGTCATGTGGTGCTTTAGAACCATTGCTCTTTTGAAAGTTGGTGGGACTTCCATATGATAAGGCCGCCCCTCATAGAATGCCAGGTTAGTTTTCAGGACGCTTTAAGTCTCCCACAGATCATAATGGTTGTAAAGAACTGCAGCAGAGAGGAGTGTTTGATTCTTCACAGAGAGCAGGGGTGGAGCTACGCTAGCTTGCACAAGTTAAAGGAAGAAAAATCAGCTGTTTGGCTCTTAGGAGAGGAGGAGCAAAGAGTGGAAGGAAAGAAAGAAAGTTGTTATGTGTTATTGGATGACTTCACTCGCGCTGTGGAAAAGTCAGCTGCTCGCCCTGAAACCACAAAAGAAAATGAAGTAAAAGGGAAGGGTTCTCACTGGAGCAGCTGAGTCAGGCAGAGATAGACCAAACGGTGAACCTTGCCCTGTGACACATCAGTGGCTGACACTCAGGAAGAACACCTTACAGGTAACGTCTCTGCTGTTTACGCTTTCAGTCAGAACTTTTAGGCTCTAATGATCCCTGTC
This sequence comes from Amphiprion clarkii, assembly GCA_027123335.1. NCBI lineage: Eukaryota > Metazoa > Chordata > Actinopteri > Pomacentridae > Amphiprion > Amphiprion clarkii. The sequence continues at coordinate 779,307 of CM049571.1, read as the reverse complement.
TGTCTGGGTCATGCTGCTGGCGTTTCATAGAGCCTTACAGCTGAAAACTGGCAAAACTTGGAGTTAAAACAAACAAACAATCTAAATCTATAAAGCTGTATCTGTTCAAGTGGCGCTGAGTGATCTCTATCCTGTTGTAAAATGAAGGCTAAAGTGGTTTGTTCAGGACACAGAGTTGATTTGTGGTTTGTTCAGGTGTCTGTTGGGTTTCTGAATGACCAAAGCTGGCAGCTGTATGGAAGGCTTCCTTCACTTTTTAATGCCTCACATTCGGCAACCCACCAGTTAATGCGTGATTTCTGAATTTCTGTCAGCCACATGTTGTCCTTCTGCACAAATCTGTAGCAAGTGGGGATGTTTTCTGGACAGGTCTGTCCTTCATCAACCCCCTCAACGGCAAGCAGTTTCTGGGCTTTATTTTTATTCACTGTTGGCTCATTTTTACTGCAGTATAAAGTCTTGCACCACTATGGACATCACAGCCATGGCTAAAAGTAGAGACAACTCAGAAATGTCTTTTGTGCAGTATGACACAGAGGAAACAACAAAAGTGTCAAAATGTATTCATTTATTTCACCAAATTGTTAAAAATCATTGATTCAACTTCAGCAGGTGTTACCAATACTAGAAAGAGGTAATTGGACATAATATAGATATTTTACCATGATGACTGCCCAGAAATGGTGGCTCCTATGTTATAGATTTACATATTTACTGTCCAAGCTAGGCGTTTTACACATTATCTCCAGAGATATTTCACCATGCAGAATGTATCAGCCTGCTCCCTTATATACCACTGTTATGCCATGATGTGTTTTTTTATCGTTCAAGTATGTTTTATTTTCCTCCTCTGTCTGGTCTCTCTAATTTATTTCATTACAAGACTCCTTTGTGCTCTGTGTAAACACAGCCTGCAGTTCAACCCAGTTCAGCTAAAAAATCGCTCATTTTTGTCATGTGACTGTTGACAGTTAAACATGGCTTCTTAGTTGCGATTTAGTTTTGTGTGTGTGTGCCTCTCCATCTCACTAACTTCTAGGTTAATTGATTGAGCCAACATTTGTCCATCTCACATTACAAAACCTTAAGATGTTTAGTTTACTGTCATATAAAACAGAGAAAATCACCATTTCCTTACATTTTCCTTGATAAACAATTAGAATTTCAGAGATGCTATGTTTCAGCCGGATCTATTTACCATTAATGTGTCTTGTGGTTCTGAATCTAATGCTAACTCTTGGAATTTTTTTTCATGCTTTTCCTACTTTGTAGAGAAACTGAGTGCAGCTTGGAACAAATAACATGCAGCTTTTCAAAGAAAGTTCATTTAAACATTTGTTTTCCTCAGGGCAGAGTTAGATACAGACATCAGCTGCCTGAAAGGGAAAATTTGCGTTTTGGATGCTTTCACTGAATCACCTGCAGCTAGATCAGTGCACACTGGTTTGTTCACATGTCTGAAGTTAACTTGAAAGACAAGAGGATATTTTGAAGACAGCTTACCTCTGTAAACTGGTGGTGTTCCTGCACTCATTGCTCTACTCCTGATTGAAGAGGAAAGTTGTTGCTGCAAAGAGTGGGACCTGATGGCAGACTTAAAAAAATCTCCATGTACGGTGAATCCCAGCTATGGAACCACCAGTCATGATCCTGTGGTTTCTGCATCCTGGAAATGGTGTTTCACCTTCCCAAAATCAAGTGACAGAAAAGACCAAGAGTGACTGGACTCATTGTTCAGCTAATGCAGTTAGCAAAATGTCCATACCAGTCATCTAATTTTCTTCGGTTATAACAGAAATGATCGTTTGAAAAGGAAAAGTTTACTTTGAAAAGCTGCAGGGAGCTCATGCAAATTGAGCTGAAGAGTGCCGGTTAGCTTGACACTTAAAGCCATAATAGTCACATTAATGGTGGACACATCAGGTTAAAATACAGTGGAACTCTCTTTTAAAAGCTGTTGACTTACCTTGCTGTTAATTGACTAATCAGTGGATCCCTCAATGTTTCAGTTTTGTGAAATCTTATTTCAGAAATGTGATTGTTTCTCAAAAAAAAATCCTTTTCTTTAATTTGAAAAACAGCTATTTTCTTTAAAATAAATATGTAAAGTGGGTCATTTAGATTTAGTAAAACTAACCTTACATAAAAGAATAAGAGAAGGACAGAGGGAATTTGGCAACATGTTTGATGGTAATGCTTCTGTAGTCTACAGACATTTTCAGTTAGTGCCTGATAAGAATGTAGAGCCACATGCAGGACAGATTAAAATGTTCTACAGAGCAGCTTCATATGTCCTCCAGGACAGGGCTGAGCTGTGGTGTCACTGTAAAACCAACAGCAGAAATATCTGAGTGTGATGGAAACTACTGCCAGTGTTTTCCATCATCAGTGTCTGCTGGACTGCATGCCAGACACTCTCAGTTAGATCTCATGCTATGGCCTTTGGTCAATCTTTTTAAAAACGTGTTGATTTGGAGCAGTCCTGGTCTGGTCTCTACAGTCAGTGACTGAGTGTTGATCATGATACTGACAGATCTGCTTCAAACACCTGCTGTGGAGCTTTAACGGCACTTCACTTTCCACCACATTCTGAAGTCTGGCAATTTCTTCATCTCTACAGGCCTCGTTGTTTTTAGTTGTTTTGCTCACAAACTGAAACAGTTTTTTTGGGAATGGACTTTTTTTTCCCCCCCAGGGCCAGTAGCTATACTGGTAACCATGACAAACTGATTACAAATATTTGTTGTATATTAACACTATATATTAACACGAGGTGGCAGCAGAGAACCTGTCATCTTCATTAATAAGGATTACTGTTGCTTAATATATACAGTATACGAGAGTACTCTGTCTCACCGGGAAACCACTGGTGGAACCCCGTTTTTGGGGCGTAGGTGTATCCAGAGGATCCTCGGTTTACGACGTCATTGACCTGCGGCATTTCATCGTTACGTCAGAACTGGTTATGTGGAACTAGTTGGCAAGCAGAGTGTATGAATGCGTCGTCACAGACGCTATAAGACGGCTTTGTTTCCATTCTCTGGTTGTACTCCACCTTGGATTGTGCTACATTCACTAACTTTCTGTCCTTCATTATGGCTCCCAGCATAAGTCAAACTCTTCTGATGCTTGGAAGAAAAGGAAAGCCGTCTCCATGGAAGTGAAATTAGATAGAATAAAACGCTGGGAACAGGAAGAAACACCGACCAACATGGGTCAAGTTGTAAAAACAGGTCAACATATTGTAGCGACCCTCTGTGATGAATGAGTGAGACTTTATCTGCTTCTCTGCTGGTTTATTGAACCTTCATACAGGCTACTGTGGACCGTAGCCAATGCCAGAATAACTAGAAAAACCCCATAACTTAGCTCCAGAATTAGCCGCCGTTCCCAGCTCTCTCTACTGCTGACTCTCAGCCAATCAGAGGTGAGCTAACATGACACGTTCACTGACATTAGGTAAATCTGGAACTGAACAATAAACACTAAAACATCAACAGCAATGTCAGTACAATACAGTAACTTTATTTATCCCTGAAGGGAAATTCAATTGTCTGGGGTCTCATCTGTTTACTTTAGAATTAAATAGTCTGATTGCTGATGGTATGAAAGGTTTTTTGAAATCTTTCTGTCCTGCAGCGCAGGGATAGGAGCTGTCCACCACCGATGTTTCGTTGCTTATTGAGGCAGTTATGAAGTGGATGATTCATGTTTGTCCAATAGGGTGATGACTTTTTGACTTTTTTTCTCAAAAATTATTTCCTGTAGCACTAATGAATGAACTTTTGCCTATTAATGATTAAAATGACATTTATTCTGTTGAAATATTGAAAAAGGTCACGCACAAACCACTTTGAAAAAATCACTATTGCTATCAATGGGACTAAATTCGTTAAGCCCAAAGAAGCATTCACAAACAGTACCAAATGCACCAACCATAGAAAAGTAAATGATTCAATGCCTTAAAACTTGTGTTCAATTTTTACTTTGCTTCCAGTGACTTCAAATTCTGGCCAAAAAGCTGATAATTAAAATTTTTAAAATCATTTTGTGCGTGAGGTTTTTTTTTTATCAAATCACCTTAAAAGTAAGATTTTATCTAATCTTTAATAAAAGTTCATCAAATTATGATACAGGGATATGAGGTTGTAAAAAAGTCATCACCCTATTGTCCAAACAGCCTCCATCTTGCTCAGTGCCCGTCTCTTCACCTCATCCTCCAATGAGTTCAATCTGATTCCAACCACAGAGCCAGCTTTTTTAACCAGTTTGTTCAGACGCCTTGCATCCCTGTTTTTTATACTGCCTCCCCAGCAGACTACAGCATAAAAAATATCATATCATATGATATGTTCATATCAGTCCGTTACAATATTCTGTTATCTTCTTGTAAAATGATTCATAGACGCATGAAAGTCGTTGGTATTTATGACTTTTCCAAAGAACTGATTGATATCGTGATGAACAGAACGGCTTTGTTTACATTTTACAACAAAAATCGACTTACGTTGATCCCTAGAAACGGAGCTCTGATATAAGTCGAGGACCCCCTGTACTGCAAAGCCTTATATCACATATGTTCACAAAAAAAGGAGAGGAAAACTTGAAGCTGGCTGCTGTTGCTCCAGGACAAAGCGTCTGTCAACACAGCACAGGAAGCAGAAGCAGCCAAATGTGGCTTTAAACTGTTGCTCCTTGAACTTTACTGACCCGACCTGCGTTGCCTGACTTCTCTTTCCCAAACTGAGATCCCACTTACATAGTTCCCGTTTTCCGCGTGATGACGAAGTCACCCATGTTGTATCTGGAGGCTAAAGATGCCACCTCCTTCTGTGAAGAGATTGTGAATTTTAAACACTAGTGGACCAAGTGCATTGAAGTTAACGAGACTATTCTGAAAAATAATGCAAGAAGGATCTTTCTCCAGTGATGTTTTCTGGTGAGGCTGAGAACTTTGTGAAGTAACCTCGTGTGCATTAAATGTTATGTATTAACTACATGTGACAACAGGGAGCCTGTCATTCAGTCATTGTAAGCTCCACCCACAACATCTTTGATTGGATTAAACAAATATAAACAAAAGCAGAATAATAGTGTAGTGTAGCCTGACCAAGAGTAGGCCCCACAGAAGCCTGATTCACTGTCTTTAAACTGGTGGGATTACAGGTCAAGAATCAGAAGATGTAGATAAGATCCGTGGAGGAAAATACTTGTCAGGTAGCTCGAAAACTTATGTATTATGTTAAAATATGTAAATGGCATTCATTTTGAAAACCTTTTTACTTGCTCTATACCTAAAACATTCAGATTTGTTAAATGCAGTGGAGAGCAAGTTAAGTGACTCAACTTTGTGAGTTCAGGTTCAGCCTCCAGTGCAAAAGGCTAATGTCGTGAATTGACAAAAGAAAATAAATCTAATAATCAGCGTTGCTCCTCCTGCTGTGATGATGCTATCTGAATGACTGCTGCTGGCAGTAATGGTAAATAAGGCAGCATTATGCACTGCGATTGCTGCAGTGATGGAAATTAAAGCTGCTGCAGCTCAATGAATGGAGCAGAACACAACACAGTGAGAAGGAACCGTTAAAGACGAGAGATCCTCCTCAGGAAGTCCCAATGCAATCAGAGAGAACCTGGAACATGAAAGCACTACATATTAAGTGCTTCATCGCTGGCCTCTAGTTACACGTTTAGTATTTTAAACTGTCCCAAAATGCCAATAAAAATCTAGATGAAATGACAAGTAGCAGAAATTGCAGCCAGTTTCTCTTAGGTCCTGTTCAGTTTTAATTAACCACTAGATAGAAAACAGAACCTCTGGTATGAGACGGTACAGTTTCAGAGATTGCATATTCAGGAGGATGACCGTTTCCTGAAGGATCCTTTCAGTCCTTCTTTGGGTGAGGTGATGGACAGGCAACAGAGCTCTAACGCTGATATGAAAACAATAAAATCAGGATTGAACATGAAGTCTGTGGCGTTTCCTGTGATGGATGATGTCGCTTTGAGGACGTTGTTTGTCCAGATTTCTGTAGAGGAGCTCCACTGCTGGTGCAAAATGTACAAACATCCTTTTAAATTAGTGGCTCTTCCTTGAACCCTTTCTCTGAGCTGCGCTTTGGTCAAGAGTACAAAATATCTAATGAAAGTTCTCTCCTTGGCCCACCTGTTGCTCTACATTTCTGCCCTTGGAGATGGATGCAGACTGACAGGGTTTCAGTTCAAGCAACTTTACCTTTAGTCTAACTGATGTGGGTCTCTGTTTGCTTTTCCACAGGCTTCAGATACTGTATGTGTGTTTGAGCTGTGGTTTCGCTGTTGAAGCTCCCTCTAGTTTATTTTGTCCAGGACCACAGTGCAAGGGCACAGTTGGTCTCTCCCATGGACCACGGCTAGAAAGCCAATGTGGTCATTATTTCTCTAATTTTTTTCCTGCACTTGAATGTTTTAATAGTGCCAGTTTGCTTTTATGAACGTCTGTGTGTTTGAGTGCCGTTCCATGCAGCAACGCTTGCAACAGCATTTTTATTTGCACTTGCGTTTTGTACCTGCTAGCTGCTGATACTAAAACAGCATTCAACATGTAAAATGAGACAAATTCTTCTTTGAATCTGACAGACGAGCTTCATTTCAAACTCATCTACTCAAACATTATTCAGTGTTTTTCTTGTACTGAGGAATTTTTGGCCTAAACCTAAAAAACACACATAGTTCACTGGAGTCAGAAGCTTGAAAATTCAGCCATTTAAAAAAAAAAAAAACGGAACAAACAAATGAAGTTGCTCTTGATTATTTGCCCAAATGGATTGTAGCTCTCTAAAAGCTCTCAGCGTCATTATACAGAAGATCAATCAAGAACCAGCTAAGATTTCAACAGTTTTACCAAGCTAGTCTGGTTTGTTGCTTTAGATTTTCAATGCAAAGAGAAAATCTCCATGAGAAAATATCTGAAATTGTGTTGTTGAATGTGGCACACTTTTATCTCCTGTAGGATAACACATACTGTTGAAGTTGTAAACTGTATTTGTGTCGTGTGAATGCCTTGTAATGTAGTGAGCTGTAGCTGTTGTTGTGTGAGGTCCTACAGTCTCCATCCCTCCTTCTAGTTACACATTAACAGAGTGCAGTTAGATTTTGTCCAGAGTTGAGTTTATCTTCATTCCTCAGCTCTGACTGTTTCTAAGTAAGCTCAGGATGATGTTCGCTGCTCCTTAAACAAACCTGTGTGACCTTAACGTGCTGTGAGATTTGCACTGTGGATAAATACATGGCAGGTGCCACATTACTGGAGGGTACAAGGTGAAAGGGGCCATTTTTTAGATTGTGGATTAGTGCTGTTTGAACAAAAAAACCACACCGACTTACTGAGCAACTCCAGCTGGGTCATCAACATGAGCAGAGTAGCGTTTTCAGTGTCAGTAAGGCAGTCGATCATTTCTAGACAAAACTGTGATTCATTTTTGACTAATTGCAGTGTTACATAGAATATAATTGAATTCCTTTTATTGCCGTTGCAGTGTACAGTGGAATTCAGTAGCAGAGTCCTCTCAATGCATTTAGACAATCTGACAAGAGTTCCTCATGAAATAAGTAGAATGAAAGTGTCGCCTATGAGAACAATGATGTAGCTGTAAAATTGCACATTGTGGGACATTCTACAAATGTTATGGCTTGTTGTAGTGCAAAAGTTCCATACAAGGTACAGTTACATGATGTGATATTTTCAGATAGTGAATACCAGTAGTCACTCAGGTCCAGACAGTTGGTGTCACTGTTTTCCAGAGTTCACTTCAATTTAAACAAGCTGTTTAATGCTGCTAAATCCCTGTGTGTGGTCTGGTTCTTACCTATCCTCCTCTCACAATATTGATGAATAATTTATGGTGTTTGTCATGCTTCTTAGTGATGTGATCCTCTGCTGCTGAACTTTACATTAAGTACAACTGGTTTTGCTGATAATTTTGAGGGGGTTTGAATGGAATGATTGGTATATTGGTGGTACATTGTCGCGATTGTGGGTGCAAGTGAACGACAAACATTATATAACTGGACATTCATAAAGCTTTTTTAATTCTAAAAACTGGTCTGAGGCTGTGAACTGTTGCATCCATCACTTACTTTCACTTTCAGTAGAGCCTGTCCAGCTTAATGATTGACTGTTTGATGTTCAACCACAATGCAGTGATTTACCACACCTAGCCTGACATCTTTAGCCTGAAGACTGTTCACTCAGCGGTCTCACCAGGCCTGAAGTTAAATAGAAATACCCACAGTTGTCAGCCTTCTTCCGACTGCAGTTATTTAACTTACTGTTGATGTGATACTGAATTGTTCTTAGCTGTATGGAAGTCCAGTTTTGACTCTACTTTGACGTCGTGCTGACATGAGATTTTGTTCAACAAGGAGGTGAAAAAGGAGCATCACAAGACCTCCAACAGCCGATTTTCTTCCTCTTCTGTCGCCGTGGTTACTCCATGTGCCTTTGCTCCCTGCTGTTTCCATGGTGACCAACTGTTTTCTCCCTTCCTCTTTCAGTGTCATCCAGGCTCCGTTACCACTGCCTGTAGACAAGGTAAGAACACAAGTGTGTGTCCTGTTTGTGTTGCTGTCCTGCGGAGTGTGTGTGTCTGTTGGTGAGCATTCCACACAAGTATTCTACACACACGCGTGCACACAAACCTAATCTTGTACACACACACACACACACACACACACACACACACACACACACACACACACACACACACACACACACACACACACACACACACACACACACACCGTGGAATAGTCAGCTGATACAGGAATGCATGGATTGCTGAATGTTTCATGTGGATCAGGAGACAAAGTTTTTTCACCGTTCACTCGGTTGGTTTGAGCCTTTAGATACTCTCACATCTGTTTACATGTTTGTCTTGTTTTTAAGTTAAGAGCTGAAACTGGATTTTGATAGATAGTGTGTGTGATCAGCACAGTAGGATCCATGTTTGCTAGGACAGTGTATGGACGCTGGGGTTGGACCCATAATGTTGTTTTTAGGAAGTTTGCTACTTTCGTTCAGTGAAAATGGGCTTCATCTTTGATTATTGAAATGAATATTGGACTGTTCTGATTATGAATTGCACAATACCTCTTGTTTAGCTATAAAGGTTTAAATGTAGCCGGTGTTGGCTGGTACTGCAGCTGAGTGTCTTTCTGACAGTGGAACCAGAAACAGACCGATGGCAGCGTTAAAACATTGGTGTGAGATCAACTTAAGCCCCACTGTCCACAACACACCAGGAAACCTGGTTATTAACTATTGGTTCATCCAGTTTCCTGTTGATCACCAGGGATGAGAGCAGCAGTGAACTTGGTCAACTCAAAGCAACGTCTCCTTCCTGTTAGAAACTGGATTACACTTTCATAGAAGCACCTTCAGCTCAAATCTGGCTGTGATGGAAGTCCTTCGTGTCAAAGCATTCTCAGTCATTCTCAGTGCAAAAAACCTACGTCATGACATCATCAGCAAATTGACAAATAAACTAGGGATGTAAATTTTCAAAGACTTCCTTCACCAAAGGTCTCTGCTGACAAACACTCAGCACCCGGCCTGGGTTAGTGTTTAAAATTCATTTTCTGACATATGTGTCCCTACTGGCACCTAATGTAGTCACTGATTTTTGTCAACTACATTGGTTATTCTGTGCACCCCTGCTAGACCATAACACAGTCTTGATAATCATCACAGTAAGTGTAGGAGTCTGTTGTGTTTGGTTGCCTCCTCTGCACTTCATCCTCTGAGGCTGCTGCAGCAGGTTTATCGAGCTAACGCGTTTAGGACCAAAAAAAACATCACAAGTTGAGGAAGTTGTGATGAAGAGCAGTCACAAAGCATCAGTGATTTTAACTTTTAAAGCTGGATGAACAGCAGGCTGGTGTTTGCATGCAGGTGACGATGCTAAACTGCTAGCACTCTCTTTAGCAACCAAGTTTGCTAACAAGCCTGTTATGTTACACTACTAGCTGTTTGTTACTAATGTATTTTATATTATTATTAATATGTAGCACACAAAATTCAGCAATCAGTACCTTGGTGCAGCAGCATATTGTGTTGGTCTCCTTTATGCTGTTAAAACTCCTCTGACCCTGTGGTTCATGGACTCAGGATCTCTGGGGATGTCCTGTGCGTTCTGTGGGTCTTGTGGGTTGCAGGGTGGGACCTACCTAGATCAGGCAGATCCTGGACCATCCCACACATGCTCAGTAAGATCTGTATCTGGAGAGTGGAACCCGGGTTAACAGCTGAGCTCTGTCATGTTCCCCGGGCCTCTCCTGAGCAGTTTTTGCGGTTTACACTACACACAATACCAGACTAGACCATAATATTGTAAATTAACCCTGCAATGAAGCACCCACCCATGTCACAACACACAGCTGTTCCATTGTCTTGTATCATTCCATACCATATGGTGGCAGTGCCAGGCTGATGGTTTATAATATATATAACTGTAACACTCTGTGCCATGTTAGCGTCCTCTGCCGCCCTGCTCTTTCTCCCTCCAGCCCTGGAGAACAGCAGGGCCTCAGTGGAACCTGTGTGAGAAATATGAGCTGGAGCTGTGATTACATCTGAACCACTTCTCTAACATAATTAAGTGTGCTAAAGCAGGATCCCAAGTGTCAGAAGACGCTCACGTCAACGTAAATGCAGTCAACGCACTGATGGAATGTATGTCACTTTAGGACAAGACTAAATAGCAGCCATAGTGTGCTCAAGATCAGAACCCAGGACAGACAGGTCATGGTATACCTCTGCTGAAAACTTTTAGTACTGTTGTAGTCTGACTCACCAGAAGCAGGATGCAGGTCTAAGCCTGTCATTGGCTGCTCATTTCATTCACTTATCGGATTCTTACTGTTTTCTTTGCTAAGGAAAACCACAACCTTCAGACAGGATTTATTCAGTCTTACGACTTTCTGACTTTGAGTAAATGTTTAGTAAAGGTTAAAAAAGTTACACTAGTACTCTCCGTTAGGTCTGGCAAGCTGAAATGTGAGCAGACATTGCAGTGCTCACACAAAACAGTCTGTTCCTCTCGCTGCAAAATACAATGGATTAATCCTGGAGGCAGTTGTGAAGCTTTTCTTCTCATGACAGTAACACCTGCGACTGTTGGACAAATGAGAATTTGGTTGGATATTGACCAACCATTTGACCAGTCATATGGACACTGCAGCCCTTTGAACAAGAGAACAGTTTTTTTCCCGCAAACATCACATAAAAACAGAAATAAATTGCGGATTTAAGTGGTGTTGTGTGCTGGATTTGTTGTTCTTTTAGGATGGGCACGTGTTCAAGGCAGACGACTGCTGTGTCGGTCCAATACTCGGCCTGGAAAATTAATCAATTTCAAATTCCAGTCACATTTTAAACAAGGCACTTCACAGATCACAAAGGCTGCAAATGAGGGTATCCATCATCAGCAACATGAGACCCAGGGTTGAAGCTTTTCATGGTTTCTGGTGTTGTAATGTTCTATTACATGTTTTAACTTTAAATCACAGTGACTGTTGAGCTGTGTATTAGATATGTTTCACAAATTGTTCAGCCTCCCCCACTACCATTATTAATGAGTGTTATGATCAGATTACTGTAACCGTGAGGTGGCTGTGTGTTTAAATGCATGTATGTGTTAATTCTTTTGTGCATTATACTGTCTGTGTACTGTATGTGTCTGTTGTGTTTACATGAACAGCGAATGCTTTCGACCTCTGTGGTTTTGTATATGTTTGTCCTCCCTGAATTCAAACAAACTCTGACTTAATTGTTGTCGGTACGTAACATGGTGTGTTTGTGTGTGTGTTTTCCAGGTTGCAGCCAACACTCCCAGCATGTATTCTCAGGAACTGTTCCAGCTCTCCCAATATCTACAGGTACTGTGCTGACACCTACTGGTTACACTGTGGAGTTACACTAAAAATTATGAAAAGAGAATTAGAAATTTGACAAATGTGAATAATGCAAATTTCTAATAATGTAAAAATCTTAACTGCTCTAAGCACATGACAGGAGCACCACAGCATGTCTCTTAGTGAAAAATTTATTCAAGGAATCAGTACAGACTCAGTTATGTAACACAAATTACATCATTCATTAAGCACAGGACAGAATCAAAGCAATCAGCATCACACTACAGGACACAGACCAAAGAAAAAAGAAAATGGATCTGAAGCTCAGGAGCTTCAGATCTATCCTGTTTGCTTTGACCTGACTGACTGATAAGTAATTCAGAAATTTAATTTCAGTTTGTAAATGCCTCTTAATTGACTTGCTGAAGGCCAACTTTCTGTCATTCTCACAAACTTGTTTTGCAGATTAAAGTCCTGTGCATCTGTTGAAAAATATGAACATGGCTATAAGTAGAGAAAACTCAAAAATGACTAATATTGAATTTGTGAAATTAAAATTATTTTTGCAAAAATAAAAAAATGCAATCAACATATACAGATTTTTTTTATGTGCCTACAAATATTTCTGAAACTATAAAATAATGGTGATGCTACAGACTACACTATTTAACAGTGATGCTCTGTGTAAACACAGCCTGCAGTTCAGCCCAGACATTCCTAAATTTATGTTTGTCGCAGTCGAGTCAATCATGGCTTCTCACGTACACAGAAAAAGAGGACAAAAATGTGTTGTTGTTTTTTTTTTTTATACAGAATTTGCAGCAAATAGGTTATTTTGTCAAATGTTTAAATGAGATGTAGAATAAAGTAATTTTGATCCACCATCTATCTATCTATCTATCTATCTATCTATCTATCTATCTATCTATCTATCTATCTATCTATCTATCTATCTATCCATCCATCCATCCATCCATCCATCCATCCATCCATCCATCCATCCATCCATCCATCCATCCATCCATCCATCCATCCATCCATCCATCCATCCATCCATCACTGATTGCCTCCTCCCTGTCGTCCTCTCTCTCTCCAGGAGGCCTTACACAGAGAGCAGATGTTGGAGCAGAAGTTAGCCACTCTGCAGCGTCTGTTAGCCACCACACAGGAGGCCTCAGAGAGCAGCTGGCAGGTAGAAATAAACACTTTCATTCTTCTGCCCCAAAACATGCAGAGGAACAAATGCTTTTATACATCTGTATGTGTCCCACTGCAGCTCCCACACTGAAAACCCAATGTAAGGAGGTGGTGCACACACAAATAGTCCATGAGCCAAGTAGGTAAAATTGGGGTCATCGGTACCACTTTGGGGGGCAAATTCTCTTTTTGTTAAGGACAATATCCCTAGTAACTATTCCTGTATGATAGACATGCACAAGTGGCAGCTTTATGTGAGATATCCATGGGTTTTTAATAGGTACGTCAATACAAGTTTCTAGCCTCTGATACGGCAAATGCAAGCATATACATTGATAACTAGACTCATAAAAGACATTCAAAGGCATTGGAAACTATAATGAGTTTATTACTGATATGTTGTGATACAAAGAACTTAAAAGAATGTTTTTATCCACATATTTTACCTTAGAAATTGAAATTAAAGCAGAGCGTTTAACACTAATTTTTGTCGTCCTTCTGGTAGATTGTAACACATCCATCACTTATGTAATACATCTTTAGTGTGACATAGAGCAGGGGAAAATGTGTCCTTATAACCTTTTACATCCTTGCCACCTCTGTGGTTGGGCTTTGACCATTACATGGAAGTATTAAGGGTCACCATAAGGGTTATCCATGTAAGACAGCCAATAAGATGACAACTTTCCATTGTGGTTCCACAGGTGAACAAGATACTCTTCAAAAGGGTCAACTCAATGTGGATATGATAAATGGTTCAATGTTTCTTGCAGTGTTTGTTGTCTCACATTCTCACACAGCTCTTCCATAGACAATGAAATGTTGTCTACATGGACTTTCTTGTTCCTGAATCCAAGAAAGAAAGCCTTTCCATATAAGGCGGAACAAAGCTTCATACAGTAGTTTGTGTAGTTGGATGGCTCCGTTGTAGTTGCGTCCTTCTATAGCACCAGCTACCGATCCCTCTGCAATCATGCCTGCTTCAATACACAAGTCTTACAAACCTGCATCTTGGAATCTTTTGCCAATTACTCCTAGCAGCGTACATTTGGTGTGGAAGGCTCCCATCTTCTGAATGATGTTCGGAAACCTCTCTTTGTGTTTTCACAAAATGTCAGTGGCTTGATCAAAAACTACCACTATATGTGGCAGTTGCAGCATGTTCTTAATCTTCAGAATTTGTGTGAGAACTGCTGATAAGTCAGTTGGAATTGTTGGAAGATATCCCAGAGTGTCTTGGATAACTTCTTCCTCATCTCTTGTCTGAATATTGAAGCCAGTCCATACACTTACAGTTTGTCTGGAGGAACAATGCATGCGAGCCAACAACCAGAGCAGGTTCTTTGCTCAAGCATCTCTCAGTATTTCCTCACATTCTAAGGCAACATGTGGCCTTGGGGCAGGGCCAGTGCGTTCTCCTGCATTGTAAACTAGAATAAACACCTCTCTTGGTTCAATAGTCATCTGCTTGTCTTTTTGGATGACATTTGTGGGTTTGGGCTCAGGTATTGAGCCATACACCTTTGGTTGAACAATTATACAATTTACCCTGTGTGATGTTCCAGCCCCAGATAGTGTCTCTTCATTGTGATCAATGTTGTCCCATGTCACTGTTGCCGGGACATGAAGCCGGATGTTAGGTGGCAATGGAACACTTTTAGCTGAAGTGTTCAGTCCGTTTTTGCAAACACAAAGCAGTATCAATTTCTCTGACCGCCCTTGTACCAGGGTTAACCTTTAACCTTAACCCCATAGCCATTGTCTTGTTGGCATTGTCTTGTTGGAAAATCCAGTCATTGGAAGCAGGAAAGAGTTTTCCACCTGATGGAAGAAGACTGTTTTCCAGAGTAGTCCTGTACATACCCTGGTTCATTGGCCCATCACACAATTGAATTTGCCCTCTTCCACCCAGACTGAAACTACCCCAGATGGTCACTGATCCACCCCCATGTTTTACTGTAGGGGCAGACAGTCTGGTTTGTAGCTTCTCCAGGCTTCCTCCTAACCAGGAAGTTGGCTGGAGTGGGCATCAAGTGAAAACTGGATTCATCCCTGAAGAGAACCTTAGTCCAATCATCAACAGTCCAATCCTTGTGATCCCAGCAAAGAGTAACCGGCTTTCCTCTGCTTTCCTTGATAAAGGGCTTCTTCCTGCCGTGTGACTTCAGACCAGCTTCAACAAGTTGCTTTCCAGCTGTCCTTGCTGAACAAGTCACATTTCTCCACAGTGTTCACTCATTTTTAAGGTCCCTGGAGGTCTGAGGACAATTTTTGACACAGGAACAGATGAGTGACGGTCATCTGTGGGTAGAAAGACGCTTCCTGACCAGCTAGCAGTTTGGTAGAACCATGTTGGGCTTGTTTGTTTCTTGGTGTAATGAATGGCTGTCTTGGAGATCTTCAGGTTTTTTTTGCTACCTGTCTCTCACTCATGCCTATTTCCAGCAGTGCCAAGATGGCTGCCTTTGTGGCTTCACATAATTCTTTAGTTTTAGGCGTTATGTGGGAGCAGACAGCTTCTGAGTTGTCCTCTTATATACCTTGGGAATATAATTAAGCTTAAGCATGTTAAATAGGACATAAAGTATTACGGAATCATCTGCCTTTTTTGTCGTGTTAATCGGGTAATGAACCTTTAGTGGTACCAGGCGTTAAAATGAAAAAGAAATTGAAGAAAACAAGTAATTTTTTCCATGACTGTATATATACAGTATAGACACTGTATATTGCCATAGATGGCACAATTGATGAATTTACTCATGACCTGTGATGGGGCCTTCTGTGTAAACAAGTAGCACCCATTAAGGCCCAGTGTTGCATTTTTGAACCATTGAAAGAAATCCCTAAAAATCACGTGTATTATACTTCTAAAAAAATAATTTGATGTGACATGTTTAGGATGAAGAAAAAAAATACTGCAGATCAAAGACTTACTAGGAAAATTGTTGAAATTGTTCCTAAAGAGAGAGCTTGGGGGTCAGTGGAAGACATGTTGTTTGAACTTGGAATGTGGTATGTTTCACTGCATTAATATTTTCCTGCCAAAAATGTTGCAGTTTTGTAGTTCAGAGTGTCAGGTGCTGGGATATGTAGTGTTTGTCTGCATTCAGTCAGAAATAGGTACAGCTAGACAGCCTTAAAAAATTGTTGCAATTTTGCAGCTGTGGGCCTCAGAGGGTTAAAAGAACTGTGCAAAACCACGGTTATGGCAAATGTGACTGTTTCACACATAAGTGATAAAGCTGCCAGTGTGGAAAAGCTTTCACGTCCTGATGTACTTATATTAACCCAATGTACATTTTAGTACCACTTAGGTTTGGTCACCTGAGATGATTCCAGTATCTGTCTGGCCTATGGACTATTTGTAATGTTAACACCTAGGACAGCTCACAGCTGCCCACAGTCATAGCAACAGTTCATGCGTTAGGAAAAACAGCTTATTACAGGCATATGAAAACAATAAAAATATTATCATTTATGTAAATTTATTCATTTAGATTACATCAAGTTCTGTTTTGAACACAAAGGGCCATTCCAAAATGGTGGCAATAGGTGGCAATTTGCCCCCCTGAGTGGTACCGACCAACCTATCTGGCTCATGGACTAAAAGCTTCCAGACAAAGTTGACTTGTCTCTGCTCTGATGTACATGTTAATGCTTTGGTATTGTGGCCTCCATCAGGGCGTCATTCTTCTTACTTGTAGGTGGTGAGTATTGGAATTCTGGTTTTAATTTAGTATTGCAAACAAAATATAAGTGGAAGACACATCCTTTTCAAGATTTTACTTAAAATCTGTAAAATCCTGCTGCAGCTGTTTTCACTTTTGGAGGCACTTGTTCTGTTTAGTAACACGTTGCTGTTTGAGTGTTCAAAAGGCAGCGTTATGAATTTTCCTCTCTTGCTTTGCCATTCCAGGGCTGTTTTTTTCCTTTAATCACACAGATAGTGTTTGTTGGTTGAGTTTTGTGAGCTGAGTGTGTGTCTTCTCCAGGCTCTTATCGATGAGGACCGTCTGCTCTCCAGGCTGGAGGTGATGGGCAGTCAGTTACAGGCTTACTCTAAGGTAATACATGCACACATTAGTATTAATAACTTATACTTGTGCTAATAAATGAATGAAAATGAAGCTCAAATTTGCATTAACTTGCAGTCCCAGACGGAGGAAGGGATCCGTAAAGAGCTGTTGGCTCTTCAGGAGGACAAACACAACTACGAGACTACGGCCAAGGAGTCTCTGAGGAGAGTCCTGCAGGAGAAGATTGAGGTGGTCAGGAAGCTGTCAGAGGTGGAGGTAGGACCGGAAACAATGTACGAAGAATCATTTCAGGACGTGTGGCTTCCTGTCTTTGAAAGCTTTATGCCACTGCCGTCCTGCAGCGTTCGCTCAGTAACACAGAGGACGAGTGCACCCACCTGAAGGAGATGTCTGAGAGGGGTCAGGAGGAGCTGAGGGAACTCGCCAACAAGTACAATGCTGCCGTCAACGAGATCAAAGAGCTCACTGACAAAATTAAGGTGCCAACACAGACACACAAGATGTTACGATGTGATGCTGAGTGACACAGGATTTAAATGCTGCAGCAAAAAGATGTTTTCTACTCTCCATGAAACTTTTATTCTAAACTAAAATCGGTTTGTTGCAAAGTAGAATTTCACATACAAAGAATTTGACATGGCGTTTTATTACAGTTGATGCTGACAAGTAGAGACGGATTAAAGATATCAAAAGAAAACAAGTGTTTCAAGCTAATAAACAGTAATTTTTAGAAGGTAAAAAACAGCACGTGGAGCCAATCCAAGGAATTTTAAGTAATAAAAAGTAATATTCATAGTTACAGCATACAGGGATATTCAGATTATCTGCTTGAGAATGTGCAAATGTAATCATTTAGCATATGGTGTAAAATACTCCCAAAGGAAATTCTTTTGCTAGATATTGCTCAGAAAACAAATGACAAAACATGAGAAATGCGGTGCCTATAAGGAAAGCAATAAGATATAAGTATGATACGGTGCTAAAAATAAAACAGGTACGCCAAAATGAATGAGCTAAAATAAGGCAAGAATAGAAGCAGTAATAAGTAATACTGAGATAAAGAACTATTGCACATGAAATTGAAATACTGCACCTGAAAAATAATTATTGCATTGACATGTAATTAAAATATCTTTCAACATTTTAAGTAACTTGAAATGTGCAAAGGACATGAATCCTACTGAAAGACTGTGTTGAGTCGGTGTCTATGGTGGAGAGTTGACAGAGATGCAGTGTCACTATGAGGCTGGCTGATGGTTATCATTTTCTTCATTTTCTCTCTATGTACGTTTTCTCTTCATTTTCTGTTTACTCTTCTGATTCTGAGCACTGTCCTCCTTTCTTTCTCCCACTGTCCTCCATTAATCTTCTCCATCCTCATCTTTCTCTTTCTCTCTTCCTCATTCTCTACTGCTAATTTCCCATTTCCTGGCCTGCTTTCCTTCCTATTCTTCCCTTCCTCTGTCGCTGTCCTCCCGCCGTCCAGGCGGCGGAGGGTCGGCAGGAGGAGCTGACCCAGCGGGGGGCGACAGAGAAGAGGGAGTTGGAGCTGCGGATCGAGGAGATGGAGGAGAAGGAGCAGGTTCTCCAGGCTCGCATCGAGGCTCTGCAGGCCGACAACGACTTCACCAACGAGAGGCTCACTGCCCTGCAGGGTAATCACACATACACAGACTCATCACTTCATGGGGCGTTAACTCACATTAATCTCATCAACACTCACCCCAGCTCGAATCAGAACCATTCTTGGCCTAAACCTCACTCATACCTGAACCCTCTGGCAGCTGAGACCTTTGTTTCATTGAACTGGGACCTTGACTCTCTGAACCCAGAAACCCTTCACTTGAATTTGAAAGGCCTGTTGTCTTTATTCATTTGCACAAATTTACATAAATGGGTTGTGGCAGAAAACTAAACCTTATCTTCAGTTATTTACAGGAGTTTTTCCTCTGAACTGCTCGCTGTGTTTCCACAGAGCAGAAACAAAACAGAAATAAAACATTTAACTAGTGACATGTATAGGATGTAAAATCACCATTCCTCACAATGTTTACATGCTGATTATTTTTTTCATTTTTGTCAAATAAATAATTAAAGAAACTCAATTTTATTTTATTTTCCTTTTTATGATTCATGGAATTACTACTTTGTTAGACTGCACACAAGACATTTCTTAGTTCCCTCTATATCTAGCCATGGTTGTGCTGTTTCCGTACAGAGTAGGACTTTATATAAGAGTGGAAATGAACCCACAGAGGGTAAAAAGTTTCTACTACAAACATTACAGGAGCAACAAACAGCCAGTCCTCTATGTGGGGTTCAGAGGGTTCACATTTGAAGCCACAAGCCTCAGGTGAAAATCAGAAACAGAAGTACATTTCTGTCGCTGTCCACATCATAGTTGACCTCCTAATGACACAGCTTACTGCTGCAGAGAATGTGTATGCCAGCAATCTCAGACATCAGATTAAAAACATTGAATTATTGCTTTATTATTTTGCTAAAAGTGTCCAGTGCCTGGATGGATTCTAATAATATTGCAGTGGCTGAACAGTGATCTGCTACATGCTTTCATCACAGAGACATTAAAAGTATGAAGTGAGTTCTCCTAATGGGACCTCCGAGGGTTAAACCAAGTCTTTGTTAAAAAGTGCAAGGCTTTACATGACGGAGTTTTTTGTCCCTAAAAACAGATAGAAGAGATAATTAGGTCTGCACAGCCTGACAGATACAAACACACACACACACACAGACGCACACACACGTCCTGGTTTAACTTTTGACACGCTAACTTGCTGCATGCCTCCCAGTCAACACCAACCAGGAGTCAGAACACATCTGGGCCAGACTCGGCTGGGATTTCTTTCAGTCAACGCTTCTCTCTTGCTGTTGTTGTTGTTGTTGTTTGCAGTGCGGTTAGAACAGCTCCAAGAGAAAAGCATTAAAGAGAACAACAGTCTGGGTGAGTCCACTGATCTGCTCTGGGACTCATGTCCTCTTTGCCGCCGTTTGTCTATCTCTGGCCACCCATCTCACTTCCTCATCCCGCACTAATGACGCATGACCACTTCCTGCATGATGTCATTGTAAATGTCCTGCTGCTCGCTGCTCTCTCCGTTCATCTGTTGTTTCTGTCTTGTTAAAGGTTGTGTGATGTCTGGCCTTCAGGTGTCCTCTGGTAGCTTCACTTCATTCAGTCCAGATATTTTTCTGAATGCAGAAAGTTGCTCAATATATTTCTGTCATAAGAGAATCAAGTGTCACTTTTTTCTGATTTACACTGAGAAACTCCAACACAGTCCCACTGGTGCCTACATGTTTAAAGAAGTCTCCTACTGCTAAGGAGAAAGAAACTAATGCTTTCAAATATTAGTAGATTTTGAAGAAACAAGTACCTACTCTACAAATTTCAACTATCTGCATGCAAGAGTTAGTTTTAGTTCATTAAAATGCTGGAAATGGGGACTGAAAAAATCAAAATCACATGAACAAATGCTAAGAGTGCTCTGATCCATTGGATTGTTATCGTTATGAATACGTTTCTTGGCAGTCACTTCTGTGAAAGACCCTACGTTTACCATTTTCATGTGTTTCAAGGGAAGCCCCCAATAAAAACCTTGAAGCTCATCGGTCACATCTGGGAGCATGTTGAGTTTACAGTTAGTTACCGCTGAGGCAGAGAGACCCAGAGTGTTGAGCAGCTCACTCACCAGTCTGTGTTTTTTGCTGCGTATTTCTTGCTTTGCACTTTATTTCCAGTAGTGCATTGTCTCCTTTAAAGGCAACCAAAACAGAGGGCTGACTGAGTTTAAACAACATTTTGGCCTCTTTTGGCTGCAGTTTTCATAGTCTACAGCAGGGGTCCCCAAACTTTTTCCTGTGAGGGCCACATAACTTTTCCCTTCTCTGATGGGGGCCGGGGTCAGTTTGGAACAGAAAAAGTGTGACGATCACAGGGGTGCCTAAACGTAAACATTTATTGTTTTCCAGAAAGCCACACATAACCAAATATTAATAACCCTTTCCGGGATCTTCACAGAAAAAAAGCCAGGAAATAAATAATAACACTATTAATGAAATAAATAACTGTAGACTCTACAGTTACAATAAATCTATAAAGCTTTGTTCCGTCTATAGGAATTCATATTTGCTGCCTCCAGTAAATATATTGCTGTAATTTTCTCTCTTCATAATATTTATGCAATTTTATTCATTTTATTCCACTGAATAGTTGCATTTGTTAGACTCTAAACTGTTCCCAGTAACCCAATGAATGCTGCCGTGGTTTAAGAGAGAGGGAATATATAGTATAATAATATGGTACACATGTACGCATAATGCAGGTCAAGACACCTGTCTGTACAATAAGAGAAGTTTGTTTCTACGTCATGAGTTGGCCAAAGTGCTGTACTTTTTATAGGACAGGCAACAGCAGAAATAAGGACAAAAACACTGTCCCTTTGGCTTCCATCAGGGTTAAAGTCACTCTACGGCTCACAATACTATACTGATACAACATTTACATTTTTTTGTTTATTTGACCTCGTGTCTCAAAAAATCTAGAGAGAAATTTCACCATTTCAGAATTTAGAAAAAATATATTTGGAGTCCGTGTAAAGCAGGAAAAGTGTGAATTTGTCACACAGCAGCAAACTGTTATTGATGAAGTATTAAAGTATGTTTCCAAATGGTGACTGACTGCTTTCAGCCCAGATGGACTGTAGTAACTGTGCTAATGGGCCTGAGTATGTTTTAACAAATGAAACGATTATATGTGAAATCACAAACTGTAGATGCAGAACATGTTTGGCCCTCTGCAGTTGTGGACCAAATTACCTGCTGTGATAAACTGAACACATAGGCAGACACAGACTGCCAGTGATGCTCCAGATGTTGGGGTTAGGGTGAGAGGAGGAAGTTTGTCACTCTAACTGCTGTAAAATGGTCACCACAGATGCTGGTGTTGGCTCATCAGGTGGATTTTAGGAAACTTAAATGAGGCTGAACTGCTCTGCAAGTTCTAGCATCTGTTGAAAAAACATTTGTATAGCTAGCTACCAAACTGTGGACTGTAGTAGGTGTAGGAACTGAAGAGCCCCTGATGCTAACATGCTCTGGTTTTTTAGTGTTAGCAGGAGGTCAAGCAGAATGTGACTGCTGTGCTCCACAACACAGAATAATGACAGTCTAACTTCACATCCCAGTCCTGTGCAGCTCAGTCTCTACACATTTTCAGCAGTTTGTTTTCTGTCAATCTCTGTAAAATCTTTACACGGACTTTAAAGCAGTTTCTTTTCTAGTGTTTGTGGATGAGAAGGTGTACGGGACGTGCAGCTTAAACTGTGTTAGAATGAAGCTGCCTGGATCAGTGCCGGGCTGAGCTCTGGGTGCTGCTTTCAGAGGCAGCTTGTCTTGGGGTCATGGTCTGTCAGGTCTGAATGGGGCTGCTTGGATGGTCTGGGTTCTTTCCATGGTTTCCAAACTGTCCACTGCTTTGTGTTTGTTCTTCTGGGGAAAAGAAGGCTGTGGTCACTGATTGACTTGTGGTGATTAAATGATGACACTGAATGCTGCAGACGACTGTCTCACTGCACACCTCTCCACTGTAGCCACTCTGTGAAGGAACCTGCTGTCATTAGACTCTTCTCAACATGTGTCTGGCTGCCTGGTAAAATCTGGATCGTATATATCTGATCTGGTCACATGACAGATGTCAACATTGTCTCCCACGAACCCGTAGAGGAGCCTGTGGAGGACAAACAGAGCCTGCAGACACCTGAGGGCCAGGAAGAAGACGAGGATGAGGAGGATACAGACACCGATGATGGTGCAGTTGGTGAAGAGGAAGATATTGATGGTAGTTAGTTTGATTCCTACCAGATTGTTACTGTTGATGACTACAGCTTCTATACATCACTGTTCTTTAACCATCTGAACCCCGAGCAGTTCATGAGTGCCTTTAGAAAAGTCCTGCTCCTGTATGGAAACGGCACAGCTACTGCTGGAAGTACAGAAAACTCAGAATAACAACGTTACAATTCAAAAACTACAAAAGTGAAAAAAAGAACTGGAATAAACACAAGAACGTTTTTCCAAGCTGTCACGCTGTTATTAATACTGGAAAAATGGTGCCTCTGCATGCTATTGATAATTTACAGCCTGCAATACACTGGAAAAGCTCCACTTTTTGTTACAGTTCAGCCGTGGAGTGCATCAGTTTTAGTTTATTACTGAATCTTGTTTGTGGTAAGGATTTATTTTTAATGCATTTTTAAACGAGACAAGTAGAATAAAGTAATTTTGATGAAATGTCCTGATTTTCTGATTCAGACTGGTTGTTTCCGGTCTGAACGACATGCTGCAGATGTTCAGTTCTACCTTTATACAGTTCCTGGTTCTGATAAGTTGTGAAGCTTTGGTAAATTAAATCAAATGAATGTCTTCTGTGCAGTATAACATGAAAAAAGACAAAAACAAAAGCACTATTTAAAAAAAAAAAAAATCTGTTTACAAATATTGAAATCAACAAAGCAGTGTGTAGCTGTTCTAATGCTTTCAGGTATGTAACCCCTACACAGTTCTACAGAGATATTTCACTGTGCTGAATGTATCTCCAACAACTTGCTCCTCTGATCACCACTTTTAGCCCTGATACATTTAAATTACTGATCAACTGTACTGTGTTTCCTTTTAGTCTTCTGTTGGTAAACATAGTCTGCATTTCAACCGCAAAGTCTTAAAACTGTTGTTACATGACTGTTGACCAAACGGTCACATTTTTTTGTCTGTGCTTAGGAATGCAGATTTTCTTGTTTTTTCTACCTTTATCTTAAACACACATAGGATAAAATAGTTTAGATGAAATCCCATATTATGAAGCTTAGTTTAGGCTGTTCTTTGACACATAATGTGAGTCAGGGCTGCCGATAAGTTGAAATTCCAAGGATTCTTCTAGTTTTTGCAGTTTCTGACTCTAATAAATCCTGTAAATTTGGATTAAATTTTTTTAATTTAATATATTTTTTGCATTTCAACGCACCAGGTGGTTTTGAGCTTTATAGGGTTAACAGGTTTTACTTTACAAAATACAAGCTAGGTAAGCAAGATCCATTTAAAACAATTCTGCTATTAAATGATAAATAGCATCAAATGATATGAAACGCCAACCTGTTAAATAAGATGATATAACGGAAGACATTGCCCCTGGCATTGTGATCCTGGGGTTATTTGACTCGAGCTGTTCTTTACAGGAATGTTTTACTGCGTAAATTTCAAATCCAGACAAGTATTTGTTTTATCCTAAGATGTTATCATCTGATTTAATTTCACACTTTCATTTTTTATCAGCTGTTTTAGTGCACATTGGGCAACAGAATTCATATGATGGTTCTGTATCATGCTTTGGAAATATCTACTTAAAACCATGCTGATTTTCTTTTCAAGGTTTGCTTGACTTAAATACTGACATTATAAAAACTTCATGCCGCTCATCAAGCGTTATTTTACTGAGGGGTGTTTTTAGGTGTATTGTGGTGGGTTGAGGCTTTGTTTGATTTAAACTTCCTTCTTATTTTCTCCATAGACAGTGTTCAGTCTTCATTTCTCCTTTAGTTTGGCAGTGTAAGGGTTGAGCAGCTCTGTAGCTGGTGCATGGTGAGATGGGGGGATTTTTCCAGAAAGAGCTGAGTTTAAACTCTGAAGTAAGCATTCTGAGGGGAGACTTCTGTCTGTCTGCTGTCTGCCTGTCCACATCCTGTCTGATGTTAACGTTGTGATCTCTGTTTAGCTCTGATTTTTCTGTCAGTTGTATGGCTTTGAATCGAGCAGCTGTCTGTCCGTGTAGTTCTCATATCTCGCTGTAATTCGTTACTTCTATCGTGCTTCCTCCCTGCTTCTGTCTGTCTGTCATGACTTCTGTCTTTGGCTCTTCTCGCCTCCTTTAATACACATTTGGGTGTTAAGATCCGCTTCTGAACTGGATCCTGCTTCAGGTTTAGAGGAGCTGAGTGCTCACAACAAAAGATGCTTTTTGATTCTGCTTCTCTAATCCAGAAAGTCAGATTTAACCTTCCGCTCTTCAGTGTCCGTTGACTTGGTTTTACATGCATCAACAGATGTGTGTAAGGTGATAACAGTCCAAAGATGAAGCTAATCAAATATAGACTTCTGTTTTTTTCACAAAAATATTCCTAAAAATTACAGTTGGCAACTGCCACACGTTTTTTGCCACCATCCAGTCCATTCTGACACTGATGAGCAGAATCAATCAAATCTGAGATCAGTACCCAGCTCCAGTCTGATAGTCGTCATAGTAACGTCAGTTCTCTGTGTTTCTGTCAGACAACTGTCATGTTAACAACAGCGGAGGAGACTCGACTAGAATCCAGCAGTTGATTGAGTGTCCGCGTGAGTACAAGCATCCATTCCAGTTGTACACAGAAACACTTTGGATATTAATTCCACGGCTGTAGTGGCCCATCGATGCAAAGGAAAAAACAATCTGAGAAGTAAGATTGGGAAAAATAAAAGAGAAATCATGGTAAGTTAAACTGTAATGAGGTAATCATCAGAATTTGTCAAACATAACGAAGTAAAAAAATTTAATTCCCTGCGATCAATATTCTCATTGAATATCCCATTTTCTCCTAATTAAAGCTGCAGAATTTTGTACTATGAATTTGATTCTCATTATAATAGACTTACCATGATTATTTTATTTTTTCTCATTCTTAAGATGCTGAACAGATTTTATTTTTCTCACTGATAATTGCTGCTGTACGTCAACAAAGCTTTTGCTCTGGAGGAACCTTCTGTAACTCGTAAACTGATACATTTCTTTGATCAAGGTTTTTTAAATCCAGATAGATGGATGAAGAGTCTTCTGATGACTGGCTGAGTTCCAAAATGTTCACAAAGATGCTACATTGAGATCTTGACAGAACTAGATTTTAAATCCAGAATATCCACAATATGTCAGTATTTAAATATGTAAAATCGTCTGTCTGTCTGTTTGCAACATTGCTCAAAAACAGAGTAACAGATTTGGATGAATTTTTCAGGGAAGGTCAGAAATGACACAAGGACCACCTGATTAGATTTTGGCAGTGATGCAGCTTATAGTCTGGATCCAGGGATTTGTTGAAGATTTCAGCGGCTGGAAATGATACGACTGAGCAGCCTTGGCGGAGTACTGTTCTCTGAGTGCTTTTGTAGTTCCTTTAGTGACCAGAGGAGGCAGTCACTTCTGTGTTAGCCAGCAGAGCATTGTGGGAGTTAGTAAAGGTGCACTATGATAGACTTGTAAGGTTTAGTGACCTCAGGCCAGTGGATGTGTTAAATACAGTGAGAACAAAGGGTGGTTAGCCGTGTCTTAGAAGCCCAGCTCATTAATATGGACATAAACAAAGACTTGGGCTCAGTTCAGAGACAGAAATGATGCGCTAAGCTTCCTACAGGTGGTCGAGAGGTAAGCTATAACCTGCTACATGTGTCAAGATACATGATAAATAGTATTTTTTTGAAATTGTTTTTTCAGTGTAGGTAGCTAATAAATGCAGCTTTTGTCTTAAATCTGTTAAAGCTGTCACACTTAGCTTTGTGCAGATAAAAGTTTAATGTGGTTCTGGCCATCTGAGGAAGTGTTGCACTGCAGACTTTACTTCATGCCATGTATTTGCTTCCTTAGTTGAACTCTTTGTGGTTTAGGGAGCAAAGATTTGCTACAGAGGTTTTGATACACTTCTTTTGGTGTGTCCTGGTTTCCTACTGGAGGTGTTTGCTTCTCAGTCAGTTCTCGTTGAACTTCCTGTCTCAAAGAATTGGGGTTTTCTGGTGCTTTGTGTTCTCTTTTCTACAGATGTTTGCGATCCTTTTAAACACCGCTGACATTCCTGCTTTGACCTTTTTAAACAGATCTTTCCATATTTTCCCTGCATGCTGCTGCTGTTGGTTTTCTCCAGATTAATTAGCTGATCTTCTTGTTTATATCGTGTTTTTGTGCGCACCCTTTTCTTGGTTGGTTCTTTTTATGTAATCACCTCACATTGAAACAATTTTTCAGCAACTTTTAGCAAATAAAACACTAACCCCGTTAGCACTCATACCTGAAGCTGTTTAAATAGCCGCTCTCTCTCCTTTCTGCTACTCTGATGATCTTTGTCTGAATTTACACCCTGCTCACTTTTCTATAAAAGCTGCTATCCTACTGACGTTTCCGTATGAAACGGGCACACGTCTGAACTAGGTACTTTAATGATTAAGATAAGATAATCCTACAGTGGGGAAATTTGCAAAGAGCAAAAGGAATAGTGCAAAAAAATGGGGCCATCAGTACTTCATTTAAAAAATATATATATATTGTGGAGATTCTTCCATATCTAGAAATTCAGAATGTAGAAAATAACATTGTTCTGTATTCAGAGAAAGCACTGGTTTTCCACAGATTCTTCCATAAGTAGAAAATACTGATATTGCACAGATTTTGTTCATATTGCACAGTCTTCTGTATTTAGAAAAAAATGAGATGCTAAATTACGTGTATATATTATATATTACCAAAATAGAGTCAGTACGGTGAATCCACTCGCACAATAATTAGGCACTGTAATAAAAACACTTGAAATAAGACAATAATAATTTGGCTTTAGTAAACAGATCAGATTTTCACTGTAAAATAACATCCTGAGGTCAGGACTGAACCTAAGGATAACCAGTGTGTAACTATTGAACTGCAGCTCCTGAGTTTGACAGCTCACCTGTGTGAAGTGGAGAACTCACACTGTGCTGTTAGAGCCTGACTGGTGGACGTTTAGGCGCCTTAAATATGGATGTTCTGTTCCGTCTTGGTTGTGTGGTAAATATTGTCCCGTGTCTCTCTGTGAGACTGTGGTGGGTTTTAACGATGCTGTGAGGAACATTCATGTAAAACTGATGTCTGTCTGAATGACAGAATGCCGACACTCAGACAGACTGATGAAGCAGCAACGTCTGAAAGGACTCATGAAAACGTTTCTTGATTTCTGAGAAATTACATTCATTCATTTGTTGTGGAATACAACAGGACTTGAGATGGCGTGGGACTATTTTATTGAGATCAGTTGAGCCTGAGGATTGGTGATTTACCATTTTCTCCCCAAATATAATGTGGAAGAAGCCGATGACGTCTTGGCCCAGTCATTGTGGTAGAGTAGGTGTCTCGCTTCTGCAATATTTAGTTTCAAAGTTAAGAGATCTACAACAACTGCATTTCGGCATTTAGCAGGTTTTACAGTTTGTTTATAACATCAGTCAGTCTGTATTTTTTATGTTTTTGTCATTTTTTGATGCTCCTTTCTAACACATAACTGCACCACAAACAGCTCTGTGTTCCAAACGGCACCATCAATCCTTCAAAACAACATAAACTGCCTGTTTTTTCATCCAAGGAACTCACGAAACTAACTCCTCACGGATTCTTTTCAAATCCAGTAGAGATCCAATTACATGGTTGCAATTGACCACCTACTATTTTGATAATTGTTTAATCAGTTTGAGATTTTTTTTAAAGAAAATAAAGTAAAAATTCTCAGATTCCAACTACTTGATTGTGAATGTTTTCTGGTTTCTTTCTTCCTCTGACAGTAACTGAATATTTAGTTGTGGACTAATCAAGACATTTGAGGACATCATCTTGGGTTTTGGAAAACACTCACCGCTATTATTTTCTGACATTTTATAGACCAAACAACTGATAAGTTATTTAAAAAATAATCAACAATGGAAATTAGAACTCTTATGACTCTCTGCAACTTAATGAAGTCAGATCAAACATGACTTTCTGGACATTTCTTACCACTACTAACCAGCTACTAATCCAGCTGATGACTGAGTTGGTGCAGTTCTGTTTATGTCTGCTAACAGGCTGTAAAGTTGGACCACTGGACATTTGCAGAGTTTGAGGGAGATATAAAAGAACTGATCCAAATCCAACATCTGACTTTATTCATTGGTTCCCCCATTTTCTTTTTTCTCTCGGCAGCCGTCAAACAGCTGAAGGAGACTGTGAGTTCTTCCATCCACAAGCTGGCTAACTTTGATGGTAAGAGACCAGTGAACTCACTAGAAACCAGAGAGAAAACTACCTAAAGGAATGGTTCACTTTGAAAAGATAAAGAAATAAAGCTGAATTCTAAAGAACCTTTGAAGCTCTGATGTTTGTGTGTTCCTGTTTGTCTGTAGAAGTGATGGATGCTCACTTACAGAACAACCAGTCTGCAGAAGACGACATCCTGGCCAGCCCTGATCGACTCAAAGGTAGCGCACACACACACACACACACACACACACACACACACACACACACACACACACACACACACACACACACACACACACACACACACACACACACACACACACACACACACACACACAGCAGGATATATATTTTATTCAACAATTGAAGTACAATCTGTCATATTTTTGCACAGACTTTGATTTCAGTGACAGAAGCTTTACACTTCCTATGGCACAACAAAACATCCAATGAAAAACTGTCCACTAGTGGTAAACATGTAGAGAGCAGATAATCTGCTTTTTGGGTTTTTTTTCTTTCCTTCATTGTGCTGTTGGTCTGCAAACTTCCACAGCTCAGGGTCCACTTCAAAGACAGTGCTTCTCTCCCACAGTCAGCTCCTGTAGGCCCATTTCTGTTTTCTGTGTCTTTAAGGGTTTGCCTGGCCTAAATGTTGTCATCCATCAATGTCCACAAGTTTCTGTACAGACCCTTATACAGATGTCTGCTTACAGTCCAGAATCTGTGACCTGAAGTTTATGTCTTTGTGGGCTGATATTAGGGGCAACGTGATCGTCTATATAGCAGACTACACATACCTTTATTAGTATGAACAGCATGTGAGCTGTCTGCCTTCAAAGTCCACATCAATCTGCATACATAAATGTAAAAGACATGAATTCTGAAACATCTTGTTTGAAATGCAGGCTTTTCCTCATTACTTATCTACTGCACTATGCAGCATGTTTGCACAAGGTTTGACATTGAACAAAGAACAAACCGCTTCCTCACAGTCTGCTTGCCTTGTTGTCTTTTTCACTGGAGCTGCTTCAGCTAACTCTGAAATGTCTAATTGTCAGCTGTCAGAGGGTTGTCCAGCTTGTGTATTAGGGCTGGACCCGAACATCTGAATATTCGGTCGTTACGGTGGTGTCTGAATATTTATTTTGAGTTCCGAATATTCAGATTCAACCTGCCCCCTCCCCCTCGGACGATGTCGTGTAATCTGTATTTGACTCGTCAACTTTTGTTGTTTTCAGTTGACTGAAGACCGTTACATTGACTTGCTTTGTGTGAAGTAGTATTTCTGTGCAGACGAGGTGAAATCACTCAGCTGTGACCTCTGACCTATGTCTGTGCTGATGTGAGGGTCCACTGTGGACTCCAATGCTCTGACATACCAGCAGCCATGTGTGTCAGCTGAGACTAAAACCCATTTAGATGTACATCCCTATATATTAAAGTATTAATGTATTTCTGTAACCATCTCACCTCCATGTCTCACCCTTACCCTAGTCTGATCATGAAGCAAACCCAACCCTCAACTTAGTACCAAGTCTACAGCTTGAAACAGCTGATAGATGTACAATAACACACAGTTATTAAAGTAAAACAACAAAAAAAACCACTCCTCCGAACTGCTACTGTTTTCTTTTAGCACTTCAATCTTGCTGTGCCTCATTCACTAGAACAGTTTCAGACTACACTACTGGTACCGGCATTCAGTGTTTTTTATTTAAGTATTTTTCTGCATTATAGATTAATACTGAAAACATCAGATCTATAAAAGAACACATGGAATTATGTTGTAAACAATAAAATGTTAATCTTCAGTATTAATCTGCAGTGTATAAAATAATACATATAAATAATAAGCACTGAATGAGAAGGTGCGTCCAGTACTGGTGGTGTACATACAAATGTGTCCATGCACTTACAAGCACACATGACATGTGTATGTTTATAAAGTTTTGTTTCTGTTGTAGTGTTTTGTTATGTTCCATCCTTCATTTAGTTTTCTGGTGGTTTCCTCTGTGCCGTCCTGGCTAACCTCTGTGTGTCCGTCTGTCTACAGGGAATCAGATGGACGCCAAAGAGTCAGACATGTCCGACACTCTGAGTCCCAGTAAAGACCGCAGCAGTGACGACACGTCAGGTCAGTAACACTCCTGTGTGTCAAACCAGAGTTTTTAGTCTCATCTAGAGGACTTTACTCCTCTGTCAGGTTTTAGATTTGTTTATTTTGCAGTTATTCGGTTTTTGTTTCAAGGTTTTTCTGGAAGATGTGACCTGTTGTTCAATAGTGTTAAAGTCATTAAAGGTCGTCATTGTGCTTCTGTCTGTAAACAGTTAATCATGGAATATGTTCTAAGTAATTTGTTGGGAACTATGTAACCTTTACATTGATTTTCTAATGATGTGAAACCTTAAATAAGTCCATTTTTAGCATCAGTAGTTATCTCAAACTGTTGTATTTATCATATGTTAATTGTTATATATGGCATTGTTGTTTTTTAAATCTTTCATTCGTGACTTAATTTTTGTTGGTTTCAGACGGTAACATGGACGACCAGGAGCTGAATGAACCACAGAACAGAGTAGCGCTGCTCAAAGGTAGCCATGACTACTCCTCTCTGCTTTGTGCTGCTCTAACTGACCCAGAACCTGAGTGCCACATTCATAATACAGTTCAGCATCCTTCAGGAGAGCTGCTCCATTATGATGCCCACTGGCTTTGGTAGTTTGTAGATTATGACAGGGTGGTAGCGTGTTTAGAATTCAAAAATCTTGAATGACTCTGTGTTTGTGTGTGTAGCTGAGCTGCATCGGGCCGGTCTAGAGCCTGGAGACACAGAGCAGGTCATCCACCATCTCCACAGAGAGCTTCTGGAGGCCCAGGAATTAGCCAACACTGGCAAGCAGAAATGTCTGGAGCTCCAAGGTAATTCAATTCTACTGTCACTGTAACGACCGCACAGGGAGTTCAGACTGAATTATAGCTCCGCTTCAACAATTAGGTCGGATGCAGTAACAAATGCTAGTATATCAGTTTAAGATAGGGAGTGAGCTTTGGGTTCTGTAAAGCATCTTGAGACAATCTGAATTCTAATTGGTGCTATATAAATAAAACTGAATTCATGTGGTCTGATGAGTCCAGATTTACCCTGTTCCAGAGTGATGGGGGCATCAGGGTAAGAAGAGAGGCAGATGAAGTGATGCCCTCATCATGGCTAGTGGGGGTTAGAGTTATGATCTGGGGTTGGTCAGGTTCAGCAACGTTATGTTCCCAAAGAATGAGGTCAGCTGACTACCTGAAGATACTGAATGACCAGGTCTTTCATCAGTGGAGGTTCTCTTCATGTTCCAAGATGACGATTCCAGGATTCATGGGCTCATATTGTGAATGAGTGGATCAGGGAGCAGGAGATGGATTGTCCTCCACAGAGTCCAGACCTCAGCCCCACTGAGAACCTTTGGGATGTTGTGGAGAAGACTTTGTCTGATTCTCCCATCATCAATAGAAGATCTTGGTAGAAAATTAATCCAACTCTGGACAGAAATAAATGCTGTGGCATTGCAGAAGCTCATTGAAATGATTCCATATTTAAAACTAATGGCAGTCCATTGAAATATTAGCGTTGTGACATTTTTTTGCATTGGCAGTGTATTCACATTGTCTCTGAATTTCACTCTAATATGTGACGCTACAGTTTGATGTTCAGGACATTTAGTTCAAATGCAACTTTAATTCTCTGTCAGACAGACGAATAGATGGACTAAGTGATTGATTTAACTTTATTACAGCAGCTAGAATCACAGTCAAAACCCACATTTAACACTGAAAATACAACACTCCCAGCACAGAACTATTCATAGAAGGACTAAAATGTGCTGAACACTGAAAGAGACATCATAACTGACCAGTCGTCTGTCTGTCTGTCTGTAGCTCTGCTGGAGGAGGAGAGGAGGAGTAACTCCAAGCTGACTGAGGAGTCAACCAAACAGATCCAGTACCTGCAGAGTTAGTAACACACTCACATCTGCAGGTCAAAGGAGTCCAGACTGGTGCATGTCATGGTCTAACGTGCTCCCACCTCACTTCCTGTGTGTGTTTAGCTCAGCTCGGGAAGCTGCAGACTGACATGGAGGCGCTGAGGGAGCAGAGGGAGAGCACCATCTGCAGCACCAGAGAGGAGCTCTACTCCGCCCAGGAGGAGGTACAACTTACTCACACACTCACACATTTCTTTGCACATTGAAATCTGAAATTTATGTTTGAACAAGGGCTGTACAGTGGCGTAGTGGTTAGCACTTTCGCCTTGCAGCTAGAAGATCCCTGGTTCGCGTCCCAGCTTTGACCGGGATCTTTCTGCATGGAGTTTGCATGTTCTCCCTGTGCATGCGTGGGTTTTCTCCGGGTACTCCGGCTTCCTCCCACAGTCCAAAAACATGCTGAGGTTAATTGATTATTCTAAATTGCCCGTAGGTGTGAATGTAAGAGTGCTTGTTTGTCCCTGTATGTAGCCCTGTGACAGACTGGCGACCTGTCTAGGGTGTCCCCTGCCTTCACCCGAGTCAGCTGGGATAGGCTCCACCCCCCCGCGACCCTAGTGAGGATTAAGTGGTGTATAGATAATGGATGGATGGATGTTTGAACAAATATCTCAGCAACCATCAAAGATGAAAGCCTGAAGTTTCTCATTATGCCACTAAACTAATTCAGAATCCTATATATTACACAAGTAGATCAAATAACCTCTGATTACAGGTGAGCTGAAATGTGAAACAAATCGAAACCATCTCATTTTTGAACACATAATGGAGAAGTCAAGTAGATGTAGCTGAGTGTCACAACAAAGCAAAACTTCAGATATAGAATACATTTTGATATGAAATACTAGAAAAAAGAAAATAAAAGCATTTTTAACTTTCAGGACTGATGGAGCAGGTATGACAAACTGGACCACAAAGATAAAAATATTACTCGATAGTCTATTTCCAGTAAAACAGAGATCTGGAGTTTCAAATCGGTTCTCTAAATATCACTAAAAAAACATTTCACTCTAAATAAACGGCATGATAAGAAATAGCTGAAACTGACAGGTATTTTAGATGCTGTTGTTTCAGCATAGCTTCAGATTTGAATGTTTAAACATGTTAAAGTGGATGGGTAATTTAGCATTTGATATAAGAACCTATAGCTTTGCACATATATTTATAAATATCTATTTGATACAGATATTGATAAAAATCTAGATATCTTTATAAATATCTGTAATTTATGCTGTAACATTTTCAGGGAAACCAGGGATGGTCAAGGAGAAATTGTTCTAAGAATGTGATGATTTGAGACAGAATGACCGTGACTCAGTCTGAATAGCTCCCCTTTGCTGTTTCAGACTCTCTTTATGTCACATGCTTCACTTTAAACTGTCAGACTTCGAGTGAATCCTGTTGGCATGACAATCTTACCGACCTGTGGATTGTGTTTCTGCTGTCAGATTGTTGTCCTGCGACACACCATGGAGGCGGCCACGGCGGAGCGTGAGCGTGAGATCGCTGTCCTGCAGTCAGACCTGGGCAGCGTTCGCTCTGAGCTGGAGCACTGGAGGAACACGGCTACCAAATATGAGGACGAGATCAGCCGACTGCAGGAGGCCTTCACACAGCAGCAGCAGCAGCAGAACACGGCCAGCCAGCTGCAGGGTGAGAGTGGGAGGCTGTCCCTGGAATGAGCGTTTGTTTTATTAGATGCTGATTGTAACGCCACGTTCTGTCTTGTCTCCCTCAGAAGAGTGTGTTGTGTTGCAGCAGAGGTGTGTGTGTTTGCAGCAGGACTGTGACAGCCTGAGAGCTGAACGGCAAACTCTCACAGACAAACTGAACCGCCTGGAGGCTGAGCTGAGCAGGTGATGCTCTGTTTTAGTTCACCAAGAAGAAATCGTTATTTACTCATGTTGCATGCAATCACTGGCACTTTACGCTCAAGAAAAAAAACACATGCCACAAACATAAAGTTATGGTTAAGCTTTACAACCTAGATCTAATATTACTGACCCCCATTCTACATCAGTTAGACCAGCCACTGATATTAACCCCACAGTAAGGAAATGTGCAGTGTTACACCAGAAAACAAGGGAAAATGGAGAGGCATCACTTGAAAAAAGACAGATTTACATGAAAATATACATAAGTAACGTTGATAAAGTACACAAGTAGAAATTGCACTATTACACTGAAAGTGGAAGAAACAACATGTCACAGGATTATTGTATGTTTGATCATACTGATATGGTGTGGTAAGGTGGATAAAATAGGGACTTGATGCAATCAATGATCGTTGGTGCGAGAGGACAACAAGCTAAATATGCTAACTAGCTAAATATCATCAATCTTTCTCCAGAGCCAGACTCAAACTTTCAACATCTAGAAAGAAAATGATTGCTGCTAACAAAATCAGTGTCCTGACCTTCAAAATAAAACGCTGCAATGAAAAGCTCCCCAACTGTCAGCTTACGCTAAAGCTAACATACGTCACAACCTGTGTAGTTGTTGACATCCAGACAGCAGTGGCTCAGGACAGCAGACAGGAGCACAGATCAGATTCACAGTTTGGGTTCAGCGTTAAAGGACAGGTGGAGGATGTGACTGATTCAGGTACGAGGGGAGGACAGCACACTGAACACATGTTCATCAGGGCTTAGAGCTCAGCAGGACTTTATCTGAGCATCAGCTGTGTTTTTACTAGATTCCAGAAACTAAGTGCCAATGACATGACTTTTAATACGTGAAGTAACACCGGCCTTTAAGACTACACTGAGTTTTGCTCATAGAAAAACTGATTTAACAGGTGTGTGAAGATCTGTGGCTACCATCTGTGACTTGCTGACACTCCTAAATGTTTAAATGGCTTTGACTGGATGTTTGTGTGATGTTTGTGCAGCACCAGGGAGCAGAGTCTGGTCCTCAGCAGCAGTCTGGAGTCTCTGGAGAAGAGGGAGGAGGTTTTGCAGGACAAACTGGGTTCACTGGAGAATCAACACCTGCAGGACGCAGGTCGACTGAAGAGCCAGCTGGACCAGGCCCAGGCCCGCACACACACACTGCAGAGAGAGGTACTTCTATCTTAGTGAGGACAGCTGCTTACTGTGAACCATCTCAGTAGCAGGACTTTAAACCGCTGAACCTTTTTTTGTTCCTGTCACATTTTTACTGACGGTGGCTCATTTCTCACTATGACATAAAGTCCTTACCATGCATGTCTTCTATGCAGTATGTCACAGTTAACATCCCATAAATCACAAAGAACAAATGTTGAATCTCTTTATTTGTTCTACAATAATTTAAAGAATGGAATCAATGCTTCCAACATGTGTCCAACCATAGGCGTTATAAATATGGGGAACAGATGAGGGCTCCACATACTGTCCAAGAGCTGTTTGACCTGACCTGTTTACATTTTTACAACCTTACGTTGCACATCAGCTCTAATAGAATATTCACCATGCTGAATTTATCTTCCAACAACCTGGAAACACAAAGGGACCTCATGTGATGTGTCCGATGGTCTCAGCTGAGTCGCATATGACTCCTACATGGTGCTGACATGTAGAATAAGCTGACTTTGATGAAACATCACAGTCTGAAGCTGTTTAAGCTGACAGCTTCTCGGGTTCAGAGGGTGAAAGGTGTGGCACAAAGTCAGGTCAGAGAGAGGGTATTCCTCAGTTGCAGTTATGTCCCCTGTATCTGGACATTGATGGCCTCAGTTTGTAGAAGTCATTGTGCTGCATGTGTGTGTGCGCGTGTGTGTGTAGTATGAAGACACACAGTCCCAGCTGCTCGACCTTCGTCAGCGCTATGAGAAGACAGAGCAGGAGAAGCTGAACATCCACCAGGAGCTGGAGCAGTGCAGGAGCAACCTGAAGCTGCTGCAGGACAAGACCAGCTCTGTGAGTTCTCGCACACACACACACACACACACACACACACACACACACACACACACACACCCTGTTTAATAACACCAAAGATGGACTATTTATGACCTTCATTTTTCTGTTTGCTTTAAACTCAGATGTTTTTCCTACAGTTTCTTTTGCTAAAGGTTCAATTCCACTTCACAGCCTTCCTCCTCACTACTTACTAACAGGACACAAAAAGTCTCCCTACACTTGTGAGGACCGCCAGCAGCCTTTGTAGTGGAAGTGAAATATAACCAGTATGAAAATGTCATTTAAACTGTGATGTCAGCAGCTCTTTGAGCACAGAAACTCTACAGGAGACATCATGTGACTTTTTATCCTGAACTGATAAAGGAAAGCTGCTGTAAAATCAGTGAGGCGGAGCAGCCTCTTCCTCTGTTACCCCTCCTCCTCCTCTTCCTCTTCTTTTCTCTCATCTACCTGCCTCCTTATTCTCTGCACTCATTTGTTAATGTCACAGCTTTTGTTTGTCTTGTTTTCCGGCTTTGTTTGGACAGAACGTTTCAGAATAAGAGTCCTGATCCAGACCACTGGACTAGATGGACAAGCTTCCAAAGAATAATTCCTGTTTATCACAACTCTGGTCTTATTGTCACTGTCTATCAGTAATAACATTCAGAGATAAAAGTCAGATAAAAGTTCAACATTCAGGCAGATAAAACTCTACAGAAGATTTGCACATTTATGACCTAAAGTGTCTTTTAATCTCTTCTCCTTATGAAAGTAGCATCAGTGATGGTCCAACACATTAGTAATATCCAGCTGCACTCACTTTCACATTTACCTCCATTTAAAGGTGCTTAGATGATCTCTATAATCTGCTGGTTTGATTCTGGTTGTAATGCAACACATCATTCTCACTTACCGTGGGATCAAATGGCTCCTAAATCACAAACAAGAAAGCCCTGAAAGGTCGGCTTTAGCAGCCATAATATACTGTCCTGTGTTATGAACGGGATTAAAGTTGTGACTGTTTTGGAGAATTGGTGAGCACTAATGCTGGGAAGTCGTATCCACTCAGCTGATAGCGTAGCTCATTAGAGTTTAGAAAATATATAAACTGATGTCGCAGAATCAGAGAATTAATCTTCCTTCTTTCATGCTTTCTTTGTCCTGCTAAAACATGGTGCCTACATTACCCACAATGCAAGTGTGGATGTTCAGGTATAGTAGGCTAATTGTAGCTACTGTTACCTGAAGATGAGGAGCAGCAGCAGACGTTCCTTCTGACTCCACCGTTCTTTTAGACTTGGACTCAAACTGACAAACCGAGTCACAGAATATCAGTTAAAGTTAAAAGGTTAGTTACAGATTTAGGTTTCATCCTTTGTATGTTAGTACATTATTATGTCTTATACGTCTCTTAATGCACCTTTGTAGGAAATACTGTGACTCTCCATCACAGTGGTGTGAATGTCAGAACTGAGCTGTGAGAAACAATGCAGATGAACACAAACTGATGAAGCTTCAATGCTCCATATCTCATGTCTGGAAGGTGCCGACTCAGATGAGGAGGGAAAATAAATGACCACAGCTTCATCTGTACATTACTGGTATAAATGCTAAAAAGTGGTGACAAATGTAGAGTCTCTGATTAAAAGTCCCAAATATATTGACTTTATTGTCATAGAGGAGAAAGATAAAAGCTGGTGCCAGTGGATGTGGAAGTTATTGTTCAAAACATTGTTATCAGAATCACTGCCACAATTAATTTAATAGATGACACTGATCTATCAGCTGGAGTTGTGATCAGCTAGAATTATGTTCTTTTTCTTTACCAGGAACTAAATATCTGCTCCTTGCTTGTGAGCTGGTCTGGAGATTGTCTTGGTACCTGCTTCTTTTTCTGGACCTGATTCCAGTCACTTGACTCTTGTCTTTCCGTCCAGCTGACTGGTCGAGGCTGTCAGACTTCATCAGCTGAACCTGGTGACGGACGGCTGCTCTCCTGCTGCTGTGTTTCTGAATGTGTAGAATATAAGTGTTGCTTTGTAGAAGCAACTAACCAGATACAAACCAATCGTCGTCCAACGCCCCCCTTTCTGTCTCTCTCCCCCTCCTCCTCCCTCGCTGTAGCTGCTCCATCCTCCATGTTGGTTTTGGTTGATTTGCTGGCTGATTTCTTCTTGTCCCTCTCCTCCACCCCCTGCCCCTCCTTCCCTCTAGCCATCCATATTGCAGCCTGTCCAAGCCATATTCATGGGCCTTGTCCTGGCTCTGCTCTACTGGTGTTTCGGCCAGTTGTGGTAGAAAGGTACACATCGATATGACATCAGTCTGTCTCTGTCTGTCCTTCTGTCTGTCCATCATCTCTGGAGGGAAAGATGACTGAGGTGAAAATGTCCTGATCGCTGATGAATTCAGGGTCACAGACTGATTTTGGTTGGAAATGTGAACTGCTAGAGTAGAAAAGAAGACACCACACTCAGAACCCAACGAAGGTTTTCCTCAGGCAAATCTTAGTACTCTTGCAGGCATCAACCCATCATCCTGACCTCGTCATTTAAAGGGACGAAGTACGAAAGGCTGGACAAGCCATAATACTATTAACAGCACACTGGACATGTAGTGCAGATATCTACCATTTACTTCTTCATCATCAATAATCAGCTTTCCAGATATCAATGTTGTCAATCGTCCACAACAAATGACAACAATGAGTTATGTCGAAGTAAAAGCAGATTTCTACAAATTGTTGTCAATAATTCCAAATATAAAATAAGTTATTGCATAAGTTGAACCCTGAATTCTGATCATCAGGACGTTCTCCTCACTTCCAACACTTTCCTTTAAGATCCAGTATCATCATCTTCCAGTTTGGTGCTCGTCTTCTGGTCTGAGCTGCTCTAACTGCATGGCCATCAGTCACTTTGTTCTGCTCTGCTTCAGCTAACACAAAGCTCATCCAGACCCTCCACTTAAAGGGATACCTCAAGGAAACGTCCGTCTCTAAGCTCCGTAAATACAATTCCTCTTTTTTTATCTTTATGCCGTGTCCTTACTGGTTGTTATTGGATATCAGGCAGGCTTGGAGATAGCAGGAAAACCACAAGTAGAATCAAAAACATTGATCGTGTCTTCAGGTGTCCCATTCTTTAGTTTAATCCACCTGTGATTTATCAGAGATGATGGGCTAAGACATCCTGATAAAGGTCATGGACTGTCTCTGCAGAAAACTCATTCTTTGCTATAGATGTTGAAGACTACTACACAGTTCATTAGGAAGAGTTTATTCTAGATTTTTCTTGCCGTTTGTAAGTTCCCATTATAGCCCAAACTCACATGTAGTTTCATTTTAGTCTAAAAGTGCCATCATTTCCTTCAGTAGCTGATTGATGTTTTCAGGGTTATTCCACCTGATTGGTTGATTCTGATAAACTAAAACTATGCCTATTTAAATGGTGTCTCTGAATTTGTCGGTGACTGTATCAACTACTTCTAGACAATATCTCAGGAACTATTAGTAATAAAAGTCTGAAATTTTCACTGGTATTTTCTATCATTTCATTCAAATCAGTATAAAAAAATAGTCTTGAATTATGTTAAGTTGAAATATGAGAATAAAAAGGAAGCCGTCATGAAAAGTCCCATCTTTGAGTAAACATTAACAAGCAAACCTCTAATGCAGAAATCAGATAGTGATATGTTTTGGACCAAAAGCAGTTTCATGTACTATAATATAAAACAAATCATATCTAATATTTTTAACATGAAGTACTGGATGGCAAACATTTTATATAGTTATATTTGTTGCACTTTGATTACTGATTGAGCTGTTTGACAAGTACAAAAAATACAATGCTGCTAAAAAAATATTGTGTTTAACCGGTTCAGCAGGGTCTCTACTTCTAGATGAGATGAAGGCTGGATGCACAGACAACACTTCACTTTATTAGTGGAATTATTGACAAGAATTATAATAAAGATTATTAGTATTCTGTTTAGTTTGTGGTAAAAAATGTTTTAAACCCAGATTTTATTTCTAGAAGAAAAGTAAGTTTGTAATGCTGTTGTTCTATTTAGACAAAGTGCTCTTGTTTTTAGATGACTAATTATAAATAATCTTAAATGTGATGAAGTAGCAGACAATATTCTAAGCTCAGATCAGTCTAAATACCAACACCTTTATACTCTAAAGCTGGTGTTTTTCTGTCGGTTTTAACGTTGTGAAGATGACGTATCCCTTTAAGGAGGCCGTCTGAACACTCTTCTTCTGCCTGCTTCATTCATCTACTTTTCCTCCTCCCTCCCTCTCTGCTTTATTTTTAACTCTCGGTTTTCTGCGTTGCTTCTCCTTATATTTTGCAGCAGGGTTTGCGGTTCATTTCATTTTCCTTCCATCTCTTGCATCCAGTCTGTTGTTTTTCTGGTTCATCTGCTCCAGGTTTGGCCTTTAGCTCACACCAACTCATTCATCCTGATTCCTTCCAAACATTGTTTTGTGTTGTCATTAGTTTCCTCCAGCCATCGATGCTTTTTATTTTCTCTATCATGTCGTCCTGTTTGCTGCATGTCTGTTTATTTGTCCGACCAGCGTTTCCAGTTTTTTGAAACACTTTGCTGTGATGAAAAACTGGTCTGTAACTTTTCTGTTTTTCCTTTTCAGGTATTCTCGTTGATCTCTTTTACTTTGCTGCTTCCAGCTGTGTCTTTGTTTTTCTACCTTTTCTGCAGTCCCAAAAGATGGTATTTGTTGTTTTGCTTTCCCCTGTGAGTGTTTGAAGTCATTATCTTTTGCGGTAAAAAGATCATTTACTGTGAACCCGCTTCTCTTCCATGCAGCTTGCTCATATGTGGTTCATGTAGCCACCTCACAGTAGAGAACTGCTGCCATGTTTTCTCGCCTCAGAACAGCATGAAAGACATCTCATGGGTTTTTGAAGAGTCGATGAGCCTGAATAGTAAAAGTACAGCAAGCCAGGAAGCTTTTTTCACTGACAGTGAAAGCAGCACATAAATGTTACCCTGTAGATAATAGAAACTGTAAGAAACTAGCGCTCAGCTCTAATGCTAAAGTACCTTAACCCTCTGCCTGTCACATCTTTACTCACTCTGGGTCTTTTTCACTGGAATACAATAAAGGGATGTCAGTATTTCTACACTTGCATCCCGTTGTTTAGCTACGAGTGAGTTCTCTCTGTTCTGGAGAGTTCCTCTCTGTCCTGACATGGGGAGAGAGCTCTAAAGTTGTATCTGGTACAGGGATGGATCTCTCTCCTCAAGGCTACCTGCACAGCCTCACACTTGTACACTCCAGCAAAACAAGATATACAATCCTCAGTGTGTTACCAGGAACCGGTGACTCTCCATACTACATATATTTAACTACTTCCACTTTTCATTTGTCTCCATACTGGTCTCCTGTCTGCTCGGTGTAAACACTGCCTGCAGTTCAGAAGAAAAGTCCCTCATTTTTTTAATTTAGTTTTTGCAAAACCTGGTGCAGACGGTTTACTTTGGTTGAATTTTAAATGAGACTGTAGAGTGAAGTCACTTTACTGAAATAGAATGATTTAAAGCTTAGATTTAGAGTTTTCTGACAAAATGCCATTTCATAAGGTGTTTTTTTTACAGTTTCTACCTCAGATAAATGGTGTCATTTTGGTGGTTTTTATCAAAGATAAGATAAACGTTCATGCTCGCCCTCCTGACAGTGACAGTAATAAGACAAAAATATGTAGCTGAGATGTCTGCTTGCATGTCATCACTTCATCTCTAGTCTGTATGAAGAGACTTTGGATGCTTCCTGGGTTTTTGCACCGTGCTCCTAGCTGCTGTTGTCTACTTTCGTCCTTCGATGCTCCTCTCTTGAGCTCTATTAAAGCAGTCACTGCTGCTCAGCATGAAAAGCATCACTACTGGAGCGTCTTAAAGGTTTAAAGCTCTGGTGTTCTGGTCATACACAGAGGTTTAGCTGCTGCTGTGTTTAACAGAGATGTTGTCATACAATAGAGTCTTGAACACCAACTGGAAAATAATGTGAAAAATCTACTCAGATGTCAGAACTCTTTGATTTCTAGAGACTGACTTGTTGGTAGTGTTTTCTGCTGGATGGGATAAACTCTTCCTTTATTTCATTCTATTATTTTTGTCTCAGTTCTGTCTTGTGAAGTTTTTTTTTGTTATTTTTGGGAGTTGTGAGCTAACCTGGTTCATGTGCATCGTCCTCTGTTAATAAAGCTCCCTTCACCATGAGGTGATTAACCTGTTCACCCAGCAAAGAAGAAATGCCATCTTTTGGACTGAACTCATTCTTGGCTTTTTATTTTCTGCCGTAGCTCTGCTCCTCTTCACCGTCCTCCTCCTCTCCTCTGTCCTTCTTCTCTGTCCTGGTTTCATAAAGTTGAGGCTCTGCAGACTAACTGGATTCTCCCTGTGTTTGTGTGGTGGTGTCTGGGACAGAGTGGCTGGAGCCCCTGGATGCCGGTCATCGCAGTGATGGTCGCTGTGACGGCAGCCGTCCTCTACCCGAACCTCTCCAAGAGCAGCTCCACCTGAGACACGACCACGGCG
Organism: Amphiprion clarkii; assembly: GCA_027123335.1. Lineage (NCBI taxonomy): Eukaryota > Metazoa > Chordata > Actinopteri > Pomacentridae > Amphiprion > Amphiprion clarkii. The sequence continues at coordinate 735,631 of CM049571.1, read as the reverse complement.
CTGCGAGGAGAGCATCACTGCTTTACTTGTATAAAGTCTAATTGTACATAATTGTAGAGGGAATATAAAGGTTGTGGTTTCTACAGAGGACTCAGATGCTTCTTGGTTTATTTTGATTTCCTTTAGTTTTTCTGTGAGTTGGGGGGTTTGTTTTTATCCTTGGCTCTCTCTCGGCTGTGGTGGGGGCATTTTGGTTTCCGTCTCTCTGCTGATTTCTGGGAAGCGTTGTTCTCCAGCAGGCTGCTGAGCTTCCATGCTAAACTAAACTACAAAAGCCAGATGTGACGTTCCCACCAGGCGAGCGTGGAGCTTTCCAGCAGCCTCAGTGCAGGTGGAGGAAGACGATCGTCCTTCATCACTGAAGGAAAGGTTTAAAGACGCTACAGATGGTGTTTATCTGCAGCTGTCAGCAGCACAGCTCCACGTTCAGCTTTATTTCACTCATTCAGTGCTTCAAATCACCTGCTTCCTACAGACATCTCCAATGTTTGCTTTTTTCAACCTTTTCCACTGCAGGAACTTGTTGGCTGTTATGGAGCCTGAACCTTTCTGCAGGACTGGACCACAAGAACCAGTTTCAGTGCTATTTTTGGTGGACAGAAAAGTAAAACTCCAGGTCAGACACTTCTGAGCTGTTACTATGTTGAGCTCAGTGCTGATTGGTTTAACTTAGAGAGGTTTTTGCTCTCTTAACTTTCCTATTAGATAGCGATCATCTCTCAAACACATAGGCTAACAAAACAAACCCTCCATTGTTCTATTTCCTACAATCTCAGAAATGGAGTTGTGTCGTCGTTTTAGCGTCCTTTGACTGAGCGTGGAGGTTAAATCTGTCGAATCCTTCACCGCTTCAAAGGGCTGCTTACCAAAACACTTGCACCTAAACTAAAAAATGATATACATTCACATGTTCTGTTTTTTCTTTCCTGGGTAGAAGCTAGCTTTGGCTGCTGCAGGTGTCGGGTCATATTTAAACCTCTAGGTGTTGGTAACTCACTGAACAGTAAATCTACATGGCAGCAGACTGGGGTTCAACAAACAGACTAATTCAGAGCATGAAGCCCAACCAGTGATGAAGATCATCGGTTCTCCATCACTGCTGCAGTCTACTGAGTCTGCTGGAAAGTTTCCGTTAGGAAGTTCTGCTCTGTTCTGCTTTCAGTTCTTCAAGTTCTAACAGCATTTTCTGTCTTTTGTTTTGTTTGTTTTTGGGGTCGGAGGTTGAAACTTGAAGCCAAATTAAAATTTTTAATTTTTATTCCACTTTCTGAGGGGTGGGGGGCACAGAAAATGGGGTCAAAGTGCCTCAGATGTAACTAACACCACAATTTGTGCGTGTGTGCGCAGACAACCACATCTGATCAACACACACAAACACACACCTGGCTGATGGAACTGTTTAAGGCCCATTGGTTTTAGGAGCTTTACCAGCTTCTTCCAGAGCTTTCAGTTGCCTCTCATTGCCTTCTTCACCCAGTGGAGGCAGTTCAGGGCCACGACTGATGACTATTTTCATGAGTACTCATTGAATTTAATCAAGAAAAAGTCACTCCAGGATCCGACCCAATGTCTTGTTTTTCCTAAGCAGTGAACAGCAGGAGATCCTAGCCTTTGAAAAGCAGCCGATGAAGCCGGTGAGATGGAGGTTAAAAGCTCCAGAAGTGACTGATAAATGGAGTTTGAGTTGTGGCTTCAGCTCTCACATTGACATCCTGAAACATCTCAACATCTCAGTGGATCGAAATTTTATTTCATGTTGGTTCGGTACTCCATGGAATATCTCAAAAAACATTGAGTGAATTCTGTAAAATTAAAAAAAAAAAAAAAAAAAAAACCCAAACCATTAAAAACAGTCTAGTGTTTCCTGTTGTCATCTAAGACGCCAGTGTTAGCATGGGAGCTACACTCTTCCAGCTACGTTAACCGGCAGCATGAAGGACAGCTGAGACTCCTGATATAAATCCTCTGATTTTAGTCAATATTTTAACATTCAGTCACAGTGGGACACCAGCTCTGTTGTCAGTAACCTCATGTCATCTTAAAAAGAGGTTTCTGTTGTAAAGTGGCTGTGATTCTGAGGATAACGCTGCTTGGTGTCACATTGGTGTTTAAATAACAACACCCAGGTTGTAAATGCAGCTGAGAAATGTCAGTGAAAGCTCTGATTTAACCACCTTGGCACTTCATTTTTGGAAAATGTGCCAAAACATTCAGTATAAGCACCATTCACTCACTAAAATCTGTCCTTCATGATTAAACCCAAACTGGACGGGTATGGTGCTACAGCTCTGTAACTGTTTGATGACGTGAATGTTGGAAAGTCATGAACTCTGTCACTTGTGTTAAAGATGAAACTACTTTATCCACAGTTTTCAGAAAGCTTCACAGGGTTTACGTCCAGTACAGCGTCACACTGAGGAGCTGTTTGGTTTTCTTATTTCAATATGAAAAGTCTCAAACAGAAGAACAAACTTTAACAGAAAATGTTTTGTGAGACCAACATTGGGCCTCTGCAGAATACCTGTGTGTTTGTGTGTTGTTGAGGGGAGGGTTGTGTGTCTGTTCACACTCTGGACTTTCTGAGCAGCGCTCGTCATCGTCCGTGTACTCTGTTTCGTCTCTGTGTTTAAAAAAAAAGAAAAAAAAAAGAACGAACAAATATTCCTGATGTTTAAAGAGAAAAACACTACAGTACAGAGAGAATTGTAAAATAAAATGTTATTGAATGATGTGCTACTAGACTTATTTTGTTAAAATAGTTTAGAGAATTGAGGGGACTGTAGAGGATATGATGATGCAGATGTATTGAATATGCAGAGCGATGTTTGGATTAAAGTTGTAGCAAGCTGACCCACCAAACCAGCTTCCAGCGTCTTCATTCACATGCAGCACGTTGAATAATGTGAAATAGTGGAGCAGATAACTGAACAGAGGAGGAAATAGCTCTCCATAACTGAAACTCTTTCGATTATTGAATTAAAAAGATTTAATGAAGGTTCATAGATGATTTCTGTTGTTAGAATCACATTTCAAAGTGTTAACAATGTATGAAAATTATTGATATCACAAAAATGGGGTAATCAAGTCCAAAGTGATGGTGTCCGCTTTTTTGGAAAATGGCCCCGATTTAGAATTTTAGATTTTTTTTCTAAGTATTTGGCCTATAGGTAAAGTGCATGCCAGATTTGATGCTTGTATGGCAGTTTGAAGGATCTTTGTGTTATCTGCCCCACTATCAGGCAATTGCTGCTTCTCACCCTCCCCAGATTAGGGTTGGAGAACATTTGTGTAATGTTCAATCATATGTACAGTTGCATGCAGAATGATTCAGCTACTATGAGGCTGTATCTTCAGCTCTATGAGGCTGTATCTTCAGCTCCTATGAGGCTGTATCTTCAGCTCCTATGAGGATGTATCTTCAGCTCCTATGAGGCTGTATCTTCAGCTCCTATGAGGATGTATCTTCAGCTCCTATGAGGATGTACCTTCAGCTCTATGAGGATGTATCTTCAGCTCTATGAGGATGTATCTTCAGCTCTATGAGGCTGTACCTTCAGCTCCTATGAGGATGTATCTTCAGCTCCTATGAGGCTGTATCTTCAGCTCCTATGAGGCTGTATCTTCAGCTCCTATGAGGATGTATCTTCAGCTCCTATGAGGATGTATCTTCAGCTCCTATGAGGATGTATCTTCAGCTCTATGAGGCTGTACCTTCAGCTCCTATGAGGATGTATCTTCAGCTCTATGAGGATGTATCTTCAGCTCCTATGAGGCTGTATCTTCAGCTCCTATGAGGCTGTATCTTCAGCTCCTTCAGAACACCTCCACAGCATCCCAGATCCACCACCGTGCTCCACAATAGGCAGGGTGTGTTTCTCTTCATAGGCCTCGTTCTTCCTCCCAGACATTTCTCTGATCCATAGGACCAAAGAGCTCTAGTTTGGGTTCATCAGTCCATAGAACCATCTCCCAGAACTTCTGTGGCTCTGATAGGTTGCTTCTAGCAGACTGGAGACCATTGTTCTTGTGGTGTGTCTTCAGAAGCAGTGTCCGTCTAGAAGATCTGGCATTAAGCCTTTCAGCATGGAGTGTGTCCACAGAAACATCAGTTCCTCTTCCAGCAGGTCCTTGGCAGTAAGCCGATTGTTCTTGTCCATCTGTCTCCAGGAATCTTGATGTGTTTGCCCTCAGCTTTTTTTTTTCCCAACCACACTACCGGTGGCTTTGAACTTACCAATGATGCTTCCAAACAGAGTCTCTGGGAACATTCTAGAGCTTGGAGATCTTCTTGGACCCATTTCCTTTCTTGTTCAAAGCAACTATCTTCTCTCTAAACTTCAGGACATCTCTCTGGTCTGAACCATGGTGCTGCTAGAGGCATATGGGGAGTATTGACACAATGAACCCATTTTACAGACATGAGTATTACTCAATGTTTAGCATGTGTCCCCATTGGATTCACCTCTAAATGTAGACATACAGGTGGATAGATTGGAGTTGGACTGCAGTTACCTGTATTTACCCAGCAGTGGTTATAGGGGGTTGAATGATTTTGCTTTCAACTATATTTTCATATTTCTTGAAGAGCTTAATCCGAAACATGAAAAGTATTATGTTTTCTTTTCAAGATGATTCCCTGTGAGATGGGGCTGTACAGTGGAGTAGTGGTTAGCACTTTCGCCTTGCAGCGAGAAGATCCCTGGTTCACGTCCCGGCTTTCCCAGGATCTTTCTGCATGGAGTTTGCATGTTCTCCCTGTGCATGCGTGGGTTTTCTCCGGGTACTCTGGCTTCCTCCCACAGTCCAAAAATATGCTGAGGTTAATTGATCATTCTAAATTGCCCGTAGGTGTGAATGTGAGAGTGATTGTTTGTCTCTGTATGTAGCCCTGCGACAGACTGGCGACCTGTCTAGGGTGTCCCCTGCCTTCACCCAAGTCAGCTGGGATAGGCTCCAGCCCCCCCGCAACCCTAATGAGGATTAAGCGGTGTATAGATAATGGATGGATGGATTCCCTGTGAGATGTAATGAAGTAGAAAACAGCATGATGTACTTTTCCAGTGAGAAGGCATACATGCTGAACTAATGAAGAGAAACAACACTAAACAGGCCTGGACATGTGACAACCTGGCATCAATTATCCTCCTGATGTTTTACCAAACATTCTGTTGACTGGAATAATTATATAAAATACAAGCCAAAACTCTAAATGCCCACCACAGAGGTCTGTCTGTACAAAGAATCATTTCTTCTTTTACAGCCTTGACCATAAAGTCACAACATTTTTTACTGGATTTAATACCGTCTGTTTCTTGGATATGGCTGATGACAGGTGGGTCTTTGGTGGGTTTAGTATGAGTTCCATGATGACAGTCATCACTATCCTGCTGCTCTGACATGTTCTTCATGAAGCAGCTTTCTTTCTGTGTTTCTTTACATTTAAAGCACAAAGTTTTATTACTTTTCCACATTATTATGGAAAGAAAATAAACATGCTGGATACACAGTAAAACCACTGAATTTTGTATTCTTTGAATTTAGAGAACTGCAGAAGTAAGTTTAACATAGCCAGGCTTTCGTTATATGTACACCACCAGTCAAAAGTTTGGACACAGCTTCTCATTTAATGATTCTTCTTTATCTTCATGACTATTTCCATTGTAGATTCTCACTGAAGGCATCAAAACTATGAATGAACAGAGATGGAATTATGTAGGAAATAAAAAAGCGTGAAATAAGTCAAACATGTTTTCGATTTTAGATTTTTCTTTGCTTTGATTCCTGCTTTATTCACTCTTGGCATTCTCTACATGAGCTTCATGAGGTAGAACCTGAAATGGTTTCTTCATCCTGACTTTGTGGGAACTATCTTTAAAAGATGCTCTAAATGTGAGGCCGTAGAGGAAAAGCGCACCACGGAGCTCTCAGCGGAGTAGATGAATCTCCGAGATTTCCTGTGGCCTCTGAACGCATCCCATCAGTGGAATGTCCGAGCTTTCCTGTGGCATCTGAACGCAGCACGTCATGGAATGTCCGAGCTTTCCTGTGGCCCCTGAACGCATCCCGTCCACCCTCGGATCTGTCGCCATTTTGCTTTAGTCTGTCTGCGTCTGTCAACGAACCGGGACCCCGACTTTCCTCTATTTCACATTTTTAAACGTCTTTTTATAATTCAAAGCTGGTAATTTACGTCGTCTACACTTTGTTTTACATAATCTTTGGCTGTGATAGCATGAAAGAGGCAGTAATTCCTCAACACACAGCCGTTTAGCATTTAGCTAACATATGGTCCGGACGGCTCGGTAGGCCTCTGTGATGTAAAGTGTATTAAAATAGCCTTTAATATGTCCACTGCTGAGAATGTTATGTATATGTGGTATTTTTAAAACATACTAGAGTTTATTAAGCTATCTATTTACCCAGAAGGACTCATTCTAGTGATTTTTCCGTCTCTGCTGGGAGTCGCTCGTAGCTTTGGGCCTCTTTTTATTATCCAACAGTAAGTATGGGACTGTCTTCTACTCTGTCTGGGCTTTTAAACTTTGGATATACACACAGTTTAATGGTGTTACACTCCGAGACAACAGCTGGAGAAGTATTGACTGTAGCTGGTGACTTTATAAATGGTTATTTTAATGAAGGTGTTTCAGTGTACATACCTTTTGGTACATGAAACAGAGCTGTTGTTCAGGCCTTCCTGTCTAGATTTAAAAAAAAACAGCCCTCACAGTCTGTTTAGTACCTGATATTTATAAATATGGGTTTATTACAGTCCGTATGATACTTTAACCCAGTAACAGTCTCCCTGGAGCTACTCTGGAGATGATGTTTGTGTCATGTTGTTGTACCTATCTGTAGAAATGTCTTTGCTGTATTTGTGTTGTCTGTCTCTTAATAACCCCTTTTCAGTTCCCCGCGGAGTGTTTTTGATTGATTTGTAGGTTTAAAACCATCCTCTTGGCCCTCTTTGGTTGGGGATCCCTGGATATGGATAGTTTTCCCCCCATTTCCTCTGCTGGCAGAAGATGTTTTTTTCTCTTCAGCGTTGGTAATCAACAGCTGAAGCTCCTAGAAGCTTGAATATCCTGGCTGTTTTCCACTGCTCAGTGTCAGAAGTGTGCCAAATGCTGCCATGCTCAAGAAGAAGCGGAGGATGTTTTTTTCCCACCCACCATCCCACCTCTCTCCACGTCAATTTTAGCATTTTTTCCCCCATTTTTTTCTTGTCTGGCTGTTTATGTCACCCTATTTAGTTCTTCCATTAGCCACACCAATTAATAGCATAAAAAAAAAAAACCCAGAAGGACTATTACCCCCACCATCGGTAATGTTTAGCAGTCTGCCGGAGATAAAGATGTCTCAGAGAGTCTCAGAAAAGGGATGTCGTAGGAAGACGAGTGTCTCTGGGCGAGCCACCCCACTTTTCCTCTTATCTCACGGATCAAGTGTTCCTTCAGGACTCCATACCACCGCGGAGACACCCACCAGCAGCGCTGTCAGGAGGGACGCCGCTTCTCAGACACTTCAGGTACAGAAAAGCAAACTTAGCATGCTGGTGAAGGCTCACTGGACACCTGATTGGTCAGCAGCTCACACAATTCACATTTATTTATTCTTTACATACAGGAATTTCACAAACAAGCACCATGACTAAGGAAATACTCATCTTGGTTTTCTAAATAAAAACAACAAAATCTAATACTTTCACCAGGATCATTGATTCGCCACATTTACATTCAGTCTAATCACAGAGCAAACCATATTATATCTATTCACACAGACCACTATCTAAGACAGCAGTTGTCCGCTGCACAGTGGTCGGCTGGGGTTAAAACTGCTAACCCTAACCAAACGGAAACATTTTGCAGGTTTCTATCCATAGATATATGGACAGAAACCTACCGATTTGAATAATTTGATGAAGGAAGGAAGTCATACCTGCCTCTAGATCAGGGGTGTCAAACATGTGGGCCAAAAGCGGTCCTCCAGAGGGTCCAATCCGGCCCTCAAAGTGAAAAAATTCCAGAGAAGATTTTAACTGTAGATTGTAAATTAGTAAAACTATGAATTTAAAATAATTTCTAGATCACAAGTTGTTTTGATCAGAAAGTAAAATACTAGATTGTTCATTGTTCTTTTGTGTCTCATTTTTGTAATATTTTGTCTGACTTTTGTCATTTGTCTCATGTTTTTGTCATTTTGTTTCTTGTTTTTGTCATTTTGTGTTTCCTTCTTGTTTCACTTGTGTTTTTTTTATCTAATTTTTGTCATTTTGTGTTTTGCTTTATTCATTGTTTTGTGTACCATTTTGGTGGTTTTGTGGGGTTTTTTGTCTCACCTGTGTCTATTTTTTTTGTCGCTTTGTAGCTTTTTTGTCAAATTTTTTGTCTCTTTCTTGTTTTGTTTTGTGTCGTTTGTCTTGTTTTTGTCATTTTGTGTCTCATTTTTGTAATATTTTGTCTTGTGTTTTTAAAGTAAAATACTGAATCATTCAGTTCCAGATAGCTGTGACTAAACGTTTGTTGATACACTGTGATCTGGACGTTGTAATGCGGAAATGTTAAACTGAGGCTGAATGTTTTTGAAATTGAATTTATTTTTAATAAATTTCCAGCAGCTCATAATATTTTGTAAAACGATAGATAATTAAATCTGAACATTTCAGAATGCACTTTTTTGCACTAAAGCAAAGGAAACATTAGGAGTTGTGGTTATTTCTAGGTTATTCTGCTGTGGTTTTACTGGTGTGGAACCTGAACTAAAGTTTGACCCCCCAGCTCTATATACATGATATGAGGAAAGGACACAGAGGCTTCTTGGTGTTGGCTTTACATGAGCAGACTTGTAATGAAGAGGGTGTTTGTGTTTGATGCCTTTCTGTGCTCTGTGTCGTCAGGGAGAGTCCTGTTGACCCTCAAGAGAACCAGCTGCTGGTTTTAAAGGTTGAACCTGCCGCCATTTAAGACGCGTACCGACAATACTATGACCAACCATGGAGATGACTGCTACTTCTTCTACTACTCCACCTGCACTAAAGTATGCACATACAGTCCACCCACTGGGCAGTGACTTGTGGCCGTAATGAAGAGGTTGATCTTACTGTTTGCTGTCTGGTTCATGCAGGGAGAAAGCTGCCCGTTCAGACACTGTGAGGCTGCTATGGGCAATGAGACCGTCTGCAGCCTCTGGCAGGAAGGACGCTGCTTCCGTACCGTCTGCAAGTTTCGCCACATGGAGATCACAGTAAGCAACATTTAAACATTAGTTTAGAGCTAAAGACAGCTCAGAATCTCCTTGAAGCAGTCGAGGCTGTTGGTGTCTTGAATGGTCATTAATGAAGGCTATAAAAATAGTCTGTGAACCTTGGCCAGGAGCTCCACTGCTGCAGTAGAGCTCTCTAAATGTTTGCCATGAGGACAAGACTGACTTAAAATTAGGTTTTATAAAATCATAATACAATATATAGCTTGGAGAAACAATGACATGATGACAAGTAGAGCTAGAACTGTAGACTTGATTACACAATAACTACACGCTCCTTTTCTGAAGCATTTTATGGATACATTTGAGTGTCTACCTGTCTTCTCCGTTCATGCCACTACATGTTATTAATCTCTTTCATGTAAACAGAAAAACCGGAAGGAGATCCACTGTTACTGGGAGAACCAGCCGGCGGGATGCCAGAAGCCACACTGTGCCTTCTTCCATGAAAAGCCCCGCTACATAGAAGGCATGTTTGTCCCCCCTGATAAAAGTGAGTGGACTTAGTTTACACACACGGAGATTTTCAGAAGGTTTTCCTTCCACTTGAGAGACAGTAATGATAACGTTTAACTCTCCCAGATCTGGTCAAAGATGAAGAACAGCAGCATGAGGAACCGCCCCCCCCGCCAGCCGCTCCTCTTCACACCACAGCCAATCCTCAGCTGAGAGGCATCATCAAGACAGAAAGCCAAGAGCCGGTACCAAGCCCCACCCACCCACCGGTGGTGATCAATCCAGCAGACGATGACGAGGATGAAGATGGTGAGCTTCTATGTCTTCTCTAGTCGTCACATAGAGACAGGATGTCCACTTTGATCGTTACCACTGATGTCCTTCTGTTTCCAGACCAGTTCTCAGAGGAGGGAGAGGACGGCAAGATTGGCCCTTCTCCTAGAAAGTTACCTAAATCAGGTGAGGCTGTGCAGAGACACAAAGCTTTGGAATTACAGTTTATCGTTTTTTACCGAAGTTGTAATTCTACCCTGTGCTGTGCAGCCTTCATTTTGTACGAGTCAATGTTGTTTCTTTGAAGGGGATTCACTGAACTTTGGAGTGAGCACCTTGGAGGAGATCCTGCTGAGAAAGGCCCTGAAGGCCAGCATGAAGAGAGCCGGTTATCCTGTCCAGAGTGGAGAAACGTCTGCCAATGGAGAGAAAGAAAACATCCAGTCCCTTTTTCAACCAGCCCTCTTGGGCTCCAGAGATGGTAAAAAGCTCTAATGCTTCTTATTTTTGAGTATGATGACATTCAGGTAGGATAAACATTGAATGGTCATTCTAAAGAAGACCTGGTGTCTGAGCTCGTAAAGAACAGACATTCAGACAATGTTCAGACTCGTCTGATAGGCAGCTATAATGCTGGGTCTATTTATCACAGTACAACTGCATTGTTTGGACAGCACCATGACTGGAATGGGAATATCTATTGTCAGACATGTAGAGTGGAGATGTCCTCCTCATGGTGGATCTGAAGCAGCATTTTAATTTGCACCGTCTCTTGTTTAACGACAATAATCCCTGCTTGAAAACTAAAAAGAAATGTCCATTATAAACTGTCTAAAATATCTGATTCACACATAGCAATATACACATTGGTTTCAGTTGTAAAAATACGTTAAATATTTATTATTTTCTGAATCCCTTCCGTTTCTGTCTTTTATCCTAGACCCGCTCGTCTTTGAAGAAGCTGGGAGACCGAGAGCCAGTGTGGCTGAAAGGCTTGGAAGGAAGATTCCCCACACAGGTACACGTACTGTCTTGTTGAAGATGTCAGATGCCACTGCTAATAAAAATAACCTAGAGGGTAGAAGGTCATGACGTGTGCTTGCTGTAGATGTAAAAGGTGGAGGAGGTGTTCCGTTGAAAAGGAGCCTCGCTGAGCGTCTGGGCAGAGTTGTGGATGCAGAAGAACCATCGATGCCCAATCAGAAAGGTGAGTACTGTGAAAACCCACTGAGCAGGAGATTCATGCTGATCAGAGGTGCTGTGTTTTCAGGCAATAGGAGCACTTTAGTCAACACTGAAATTTGTAGAAAACCAGGTTGTGTTTTGATGGTGTTCATTATCACCAGAATCTGTACTTTCTCTCTTCTGTTTGTTCAGCTTTGAAACCTATAAAGGAAAGACTGGGGCTGCTCTCTGAACCTGCTGCTCCCACTCAGCCGGGTAAGAAGTCTAAAAAGAGTTACTTTGAGATTCTTACTGGAGCGACGTCATGCACGTAGATGAAAGCATTGTTTATTGTTGTCTTACAGCTGAGACAAGTGTGGCGTCAAAGAAGTTTCCTGAGCAGATCCGCATCAAAACTCTGGAGGAGATCAAACAGGAGAAAGCAGCAAAGTCTCAGAGCCACAAAGACACATCTTCAGCCACGCCTCCAGAGGTCACCAAAACCAAAGGCATCAAGCGAGCTATCACTGTAACAGACGCCTCAGTTGGCCAAATCAAAATGTTTTCTGAGATCCTTCAGGCTAAGAAAAGAATGCATGAGAAGGAACAGGAGCCAAAGCGCAGCCTGAAGACGACCAAGCTCCTGGTGGAGGAAGCTTCAGGAGAGAGCCACGGAGAGTCAGATGCAGCTGACCGTGAGGTTAGAGTGAAGACCCTGGAGGAGATCCGGAAGGAGAAGGCAGCAAGGATTCAGGCTCAGCAGATGGCGGTGGCTGAAAACAAGAAGAGCTCTGATACTGAAGAGAACGGAGCTAAGAAGCCCCGTCTGCTGCACATCAAGAAGCTGACTCCCCAGAGTAAGACAGCACCTACATGATCCATCGTTTGTTTCCCCCTCATGTAGAAACATTCTGTATGCTTCTGTAAATGTCTTATTTTAGAAAAAAAGTTCAACCTCTCCATGAGTTTGAAGCACTAACATGAGTTTTCTGTCTCTAAAGTCACACATGAGAAGAATACTAAAGTTTCAGAGAAGCCTCTGAAGCCTCCAGCTGCTGTTCCTGAGGTATGATCTGTAAAATCCTGCAGGAGAGGCTGGTTGTTGTTCTTCTGACTCCAGGTCATAGTCATGTTTTGTGTCTCTCTAGGCCAGTAACAACGTCAAGGTGAAGACCTTTGAGGAGATCATGCGGGAGAAACACCTTCGAAAGCAAGAAATTGAGGAGCAGGCCAAGAGCTCAGCGGAAGCAGAGGCTTCTCCAAACCAGACTTCTAGTGATCCCCAGAAGAGGAAGCTTCCTGCTAAGATCAGTCTGACATTATCAGGCCCTTCCTCTCCTTCCCTCAGCCCGGCCACCCAAAGAGTCCCTGTTCGTAAACTGATTCCTCCCAGATCCAGGGCGGCTTCACATCTGAACAACACAGCTGCTCCTGATAAAACAGTCTCTGCTGTTCCAGCTGTGTCTTCAGCTCCAAGCTCCAAGGAAGTCCCAGACAACAACACCAGGGTCTTCTCCATGCCGTCACCAGCCAAGCAGGCCAGAGCAGCTCCTCAGGGTCCGGCTGCAGAAACCCCCACTGCTGATGAAGCACTGAACAACGATCAGAAGAAGTCCCCAGAACATCCTGTAGACACCAAAGGTACCATCCCTAATGCTGCCATAGTTTCTGCTTCTACACAGGAAGCCCAGCTTCCATTCTGAAAGGTCAAATCAAACTGGTCTCCCTCAGTCCAGTCAACGTTTACATGCTCTTGACCAGTCACGTTCTGTAGACACGCTGTTTCTTAGAAGTTGCAGAGAAACTCCATGTGGGCAACAGATCATCAGCATAGAAAAGATGAAACTGACATTTGAACTGTGCTGTGGTTGCAGTGAGGCCCAAGCTGAATGTGAAACCATCGGTAATGAAGCCTGCAGTGCAGCTGAAGCCCGGCCAGAAGAGGAGAGGAGCAGCACGTTCAGCTGTAGCTGCTGTTAAACCTCTGAACAGCGCCTCCACAGTTAGTGAGGAGTCACTGCAGGAGACGGCATGCAGAGACAGACAGGTAGCGTCAACATACAGCATGTACTTCATTTCATGGTTCATATGAGCTGTGATTAATCCATGTGTGCATCAGTGTAGGTTTCTGTCTTTGTATTTGCTGCTCTGCTTTCCGCTTTGGTGTTTCTGTCGGTCACATTTAATTTATGCATTTCTACCCAACATGTCCGTAACACAGCAGCATGTAGGTGAAGGGTAAACATTTCTCCACTGATACATAAAATGCTCTGTAAATGTTTCTGCGAGATGGAGTTTGAATATTTCTGCAGAATTATTACATAATCTGAATGATATTCAAGCAGTGAAATATTTACATCATATTCATATAATGAAGCCTCTGGTCGTGCTGCCAAGAAGAGCTTCAAGAACTGTAGAGAATTACTTAAACTGATGGTTATTGATAAGAGTGAGGTAGAGTTATCATCTCAGGTTTATTGAAATAGAAGCAGTCCTGTGCTGGTACAGACCTCTACTGACTTGTGGTGTGTTTTCAGGTGTCTCCATCCTTCAGTGCCGAGGCTCAGCTGAGCTCTTCGGTACCTCAGAGTCCTACACCCCGACCGGATGCTGGCTCCAGCTCCAGCCCCCTGAGAGAGGAGCTTCAGACGGTTCCTGTCTTCAGACAGAACCCAGGCCAAGAACCCAAAGCAGCTGTTAGTGTAGCTGCTGCCAGAGAGGCCTGTGCAGTCCCTCAAAGGTACACCCAGCTTCAACACGATGACCAGTGGAGCTGAGTTACTGCTCTCCCCTCTACACTTCCCTTTTATTCTAGCCAATCAATGTGTTTTTGGTCGGTGTAGCTGTTTTAGAACTCTCTAGGTTGGTGCTCAGCTTCTCACAGCAGTGTTTAGTGTGTAGGAACAAATACATGGCTGCTGAAGCTAGCGAGCTGGGTCTTTACCTGTCAGCCAAGTGTTTCCCCCGACACGTGCCATGTCCGGATAACTGGATGAGCTGTATGTCACCACAGATGTTTTAGAATCAGGGCGGTATCCATGATTTCTGGTAGTGGTTCTGATGCTTCTGTTTCGTTTGTTTTTGGTTTGTCTGTCCCTTCAACCTGTAAAACACGTGATGGAACTTCTTCCCATCTCATTCACATGGACCCAGAGAGGACCAGATTAGACTTTGAAAGGTTGCTGTGACCTGACAAACACATTTTTGGCCATAACTCAAGAATTCATCACTTTTTATAAATTTTAGATCCCAAATGTCCAAACTCAACTTCACTGTGACATGTTTTCCAGAAACACTTTTCTAGCCTTTATTCAGCACCATAGTGTAGAAATAGGACAGATAGAGACCACGTTTGGTCCGATATTGTGTTGGTGACGCTGTCTTGGGGGCTAAACACTTACAGTAAATTATTTTAGTACATTAAAATCTACAGTTTGAAACAATTCAATCAGCAAATTTCAGAAGCTGTCATTGAGGACGTATGTAGTCAGTCTGTCAGGTCAGTGTTTAGCTCTGTTGTCCTCATGTTAAATTCCTTTAATAGCTTTCTTCTACCAGACATGGATGCTGGTGGAGGCGTACAGCAGGCTGGTAGTTCTAGTTGGAGCTGACATCTTCTCTGTTCCTTCCAGTCCCATCCTGAAGACTCCCCCTCAGTCCAAACCCCGCAGACCGAGTGCAGCAGCGTCCCGCGCTGCCTCCACCTCCGCCATGGACGACTTTGAGGAGCTGATGAACGAGTTCACAGACGACCACCTGGAGGATGATGTGGACCCCGGCATCGGAGAAGACGACCTCCTGCAGGAGCTGTCAGAGATGATTGACAGCTGAGGTTCTCCTCCAGAACCTCGTCTGACTCTACACATTAGAGCATTTCACTAAGTTCTTTTCTTAAACGTTCAACTTATTTTAAGCTTTAGTTTTGTGTTTGTTGCGCTATATTTTAAACATCTTCTCTCCTGACTCAGTTCTGTCATTTCCTGCCCATGTGATCATCTGAAGTTCTTCTGTAGGGCTACCGTTGTCCTTCTAACGTCTGCTTAGAGTCTTAGTCCAACTTTTCAGGACATTAAAACACTGACAGAAGCTCTGATGCTGGAATGTGAAGAATGACCTCAACTTGTCAGGACTCCCTGGATAATGTAAATGTTGGGCACCGTTTCAGAGAGAAGACATTTCTGTATACTGTGTATGCAAAGGGAAGCTGATCTAGAAATAGTAAGTCCTGTGACTTCCAGCAGCCTGACCCACGTTTTGATTCTGAGCGGATGAGGCTGTTGTTGCTCAGCTTGTTCCCAGATGATGACAGTTTTACTTCAACCCTGTCAGAGAGGACTTTTTAGTTGACTTCCTGTTTGTTTCATCCATCAGGCACATGCCCCTCACTGGTTTTCCTCTCCGATGTTATGAAGGACAGCTTCTGCCTGAGGCTGTCCTCCACTTAAAATGTGTTTATTTTTTTAATCGCTGCGACTCGTCTGGGATTATAGTCATCCAGTCTTTATTAACGAACACCTCAGGGACTGTTTCTGATGTTTATATGTTCTTTTTAGTATTGACAACACTATTTGTTGTCAGCAGTGCTCTCTTCAGTTGATGTTTTTCCTGTTAGTCTTGGTTTATCAGTGTAGTCTGTGTTTCTGCTCTGTCCTCAACCTTCTCCCTGAGCTGACTATTCTAAGAGACTTGTACAGATTCCTGTGTAAATAAAGATGCTTTTAATGACCAGCTTGATCAATGATTGACTAATATTTTTAAATGGAAAGTGAAGAATACCTTCTAGCAGGGTGCTGAGTGTTGAAGTGTGGTAAATCCAACAGGGAGGGAGACAGTTCTGAAGTTCTCAAAGCAGATGCAGAAATATGCTAGTTTTGAAATGATACATTTAATTTTACCAGACAAGACAAAAATATTTAAATGAGTGCAAATTAAAGTTGAACGTGAAAACTACAGTTCAGTGTGCCCAGAGGTTCCTTCTTCTACCAGGAACGTTCTGACCACGGCCTCCTGGTGTTAGATCAGATGGTCAGGCAGGAGATGGGAGGTTTTATCCACTAGTTCTGAAATAAAACCAACACTGTAGCAGCATTTTTTGGAAGGGTTAAAGTGTGTTTCCTGCCTGTACTTCATCCATCCATCATCTATACACCGCTGAATCCTCATTTGGCTTCAATCTAAAGGTGACCGAGCGTTCTCCATCAGAACCTCCACTCTGGAACCACCTGCCTGAGGAGAGCAGACCTACAGAGTCACTAACTTCTTTAACTCTCTTCTTTAAGCCCACTTTTACAGACTTGCTTTTATGTGAGGTTTACTTCAGCTTTACTGAGTTTTAGTGTTTTATTCTGTATTATGTCCTGTTTATTTTAGATCTTCTGTCTGGTTTTATTTGACTTTTAGCTGATTGGTTCTTTGGTGTGACGTTGTCTCTCTAATTCTTTAATTCAATTTTTTTTATGACTTTTAATTTTAACCCTCAGTCTTATTCTTTAGTTTTTAAAATGCCTAGTTCCTTTGTTTGTTATGAGTGGTAATCTAGCTAAATATTCATTTAATTTATTATCATTTTTACTATTTATTTTAATTGACTGCCCTGTTTTGTCTCTTTATGTCTTGTTTGATTGTCTGGCTGCTATATAAATAAACACATTATTATTATTATTATTATTATTATTATTATTATTAAAAGATAAAGATAAAGATAAAAGTTCTTTATTTCTCCCCATGCCAGGGGAAATTTACATTGTTACAGCAGCTTATGTAACAGTAGGTGTAGTTATAAGAATAAAATAATAGAACAATAGTAATAATATTTACAATATATACAAGGGTGAGAGATGGGGATAAAGTGGCTTAAACAGAAAAAATAAAAATTAAAATAAAGTTTAAAAGTGCAAAGATGAGCAGTGCAATAATGTCTGTGCAAATTTTATGGTTGGGGGTGGTAATGATATGGTCCAGTAACATCATAACATCAGCCAGTGATGCTGATGTTGTAAAGTCTTATAGCAGATGGAATGAAGGACCTGCGATAGCGCTATTATTATTATTATTATTATTATTATTATTATTATTATTATTATTATTATTATTATTATTATTATTATTATTATTATTATTATTATTATTATTATTATTATTATGAAAGGGGCTGGAGTCTATCCCAGCTGACTTAGGGTGCTGTATAATAAATCTTTGTCATCCAGTCTCCAGCTGTCTGTGCTGTAACCTCCCGCCCAGCAGGGGGCGCTACTGGCGGAGCTCCGCCAGCAGCAGGAGCCGGTGCTCCTCCGTCCGGTCTGTGGATGTAAACAGAAGGACGTTCCTCTGGCGAGAACATGACCAAGCTGGAGCTGCTCAACGTGTTCCTGAACGACAGGCTGACGGCCGCCGCGGAGGAGATCTTCAGAGCCGTTAAAGACACGGTCCTGGAGTACCAGAGCGAGATCCTCAGGGCCCAGGAGGAGAACGACAAGCTCAAACGGCTCCTCAATGTAGCCGTCCAGAGGCTCCTGCTGCAGCCAGGTGAGGACCAGGAGAGGGTCTTAGACCAGGAGAAGGTCTCAGACCTGGAGAAAGTTCTTAGTCCAGGAGCAGGTCTTAGACCAGGAGAAGGTCTCAGACCTGGAGAAAGTTCTTAGTCCAGGAGCAGGTCTTAAACCAGGAGAAGGTCTCAGACCAGGAGAAGGTCTTAGTCCTAGAACCAGGTCTCAGTCCAGACCAGGTCACAGTCCTAGAACCTGGTCTCCGTCCTGGACCAGGTCTCAGTCCCAGCAGGTCCACAGGTCTTCCATAGGGCTGGTCAAAGGGGGCCACACCAAACCCCAGACCTGACTGGATGTTGGGACTGTTGCTGCAGAGAGTCTGGTTCAACTGGGAGAGTTTTATGTTTTAAACTCAGAGCTCCTGAACGTGAGGGGTGTTTAGAGGACCCCTGTAGAGGTAATGTCCTGGTAACATTCTGTTAATGTTGTGGTAACGTTCTGGCAACATTCTGGTAATTTTGTGGTAACGTTCTGGTAACATTCTGGTAATGTTCTGTTAATTTTGTGGTAACGTTCTGGTAACATTCTGGTAACTTCTGGTAATGTTCTGGTAATGTTCTCCAACTTCTGGTAAAATTCTGGTAACATTTTGGTAATGTTGTGGTAACATTCTGGTAATGTTCTGGTAACTTCTGGTAACATTCTGGTAATGTTCTGGTAATGTTCTCTAACTTCTGGTAACATTCTGGTAACAGTTTGGTAATGTTCTGGTAACTTCTGGTAACATTCTGGTAATGTTCTGGTAACTTCTGGTAATTTTGTGGTAACGTTCTGGTAACATTCTGGTAACGTTCTGGTAACATTCTGGTAATTTTGTGGTAACATTCTGGTAATGTTCTGGTAACGTTCTGGTAACGTTCTGGTACTGTGGTAAATACTGGTCATTAGTAGAAATGTTGTCCTGTTGACCCGACAGCCTCAGTGGATTTCTGACTTGTGTCCATGTGTGATGATTCTCTGTGAAACGTGTTCTCAGTGTTACCTAGCTGTGTGTTTAGGTAGTGAATAGGGATGTCTGATAATATCGGCCCGTTATTGGCATAGAAATGTAATATCTATAAACCAGCATTTACCGAC
This sequence comes from Amphiprion clarkii, assembly GCA_027123335.1. Lineage (NCBI taxonomy): Eukaryota > Metazoa > Chordata > Actinopteri > Pomacentridae > Amphiprion > Amphiprion clarkii. The sequence continues at coordinate 716,855 of CM049571.1, read as the reverse complement.
TTATAGAGGGAGGGAGAGTGTGAACTGTTGTTTGACACAATTAGAATTAAAAAAAAATGGCCCAAATATGTCATTTTTTCCATAACTTCAGTTGAAGTAGTTTGTTATTTTACAGACAGTGTCTCCATGTGAAAGCCTTGTTTCATCTGAGAATGCATACAATGGGGCATCACAATAAAATGAGGCATGATGTGTTAATTCCACCACAGGAGATCTGTGATGTTACCTAAAAATAGTTAAATAGCCCACAGACATCAGTATCGGTTGATATCGGAATCGGAAAAGAAGTGTGGGACATTATTGGCAAAAAAGCCAATATCAGACGTCCCTACAGTCACTTTATTCTGTAATCATCCATGTGCTCATTAACGTCACAGAAACACAGAAACCTCCTCACCTGTCTAGATAAAGTACACAGTGTTGTCTAGAATAGAAATATTTTATTCATCATCAAGGAGGAATTCTGTTGTAGCAAGCAGAAAGACTGATGGGAAAACCACAGCAGAAGAGTATGAAATATAATAGAAAAATATACTGTAAGTTTTACTGTCAGTTCCTGATGGATCCCTTCTTCATGTTGGGGTCATTTATGCTTATTTAATGAACTTATTGTTGTGTTATGTTGAGTTAACACAGTGATAACTTCATTCCACAGCTGTCTTGCTGTGTAAATGTTCTCCTATCATCTGACAGTGCAGTACGCCATGAACTGGATACAACCTGTAAAATATGGGTTTCAAGCTACTTAGAAAGCAGTTTGTGCAGATATATAATTCAAAATCTGAATCACATTATGTTCTGTGTGGAGTGTCTTAGGGTTTACTTTGTATATTAATGATTGTGTTTATGTATCCAAACTGCTCAAATGTATTCTGTTTGCCGACGATACTGTTTTATTTTATTGTGGGGAAGATTTAACACAGGTGTTGAATGTGGTCAAACAAGAATTTTAAAGAATAAAAACATGGTTTGATGTAAATAAATTATCGTTGAATCTTGAAAAAACAAACTTCATGATATTTAGTAACAGAGGGAGAGACACTGGTGCTTCAATTCTTATAGATGGTATTGAAATCAATAGAGAAAGGGAAACCAAGTTTCTGGGTGTCATTTTGGATGAGAATTTGTGTTGGAAATCACATATCCAGTATACAAAGATAAAAATATCGAAAATAGCTCCGTTACACAAAGTAAAGAATTCACTGGATAACAAAGCGTTGTACATTTTATATAACCATGATTGTTCCATATCTGAGCTACTGCATTGATGTATGGGGAAATGCCTGCAAAACATACTCAGTCAATTTTCATTTTGCAGAAAAGAGCCAGAAGAATAATCAGTAAAAAATGATACAGAGATCCAACAAATCCATTATTCCTTCAGTTAAAATTGTTGAAATTTCAAGAATTAGTAGATTATAGTATTCTGCAAATTATGTTGAAAGCTCACATAAATACGTTGCCAATTAACATCCAGAAAAGATTTGGAAAAAGAGAAAGCAAGTATAACTTAAAAGGAACAGAGATCTTTAAAAAAACAAAGTTCAGGACTAGATTGATGGAACGTTGTGTGTCTGTAAAAGGAATCAGTTTATGGAACAATCTGAACAAACAAATCAAAGAATCCAAGTCAAACATCACATTCAAAAGAATAGTTAAAGCCAGTATGTTAAAGAAATATAATGAAATATGTTAGTTATGTTTGATGTCATACCATTGTCATTTTTGTTGTGAATAGTATTAACTGAGTTGTAACTTGAGAACCATAATGGTATGTGACTGTCTGTGTTGGCCAGCAGCTATTTTATTTTATAGAATTTTTTATTTATTTATATATATATATATATATATATATATATATATATATATATATATATATATATATATATATATATATATATATATATATATATATATATATGTATATATATATATATATATATATATATATGTTGCTGTTTTTTTAGTACGTTTTTTGTAAATTGATTTGTGGGGATAACGGGGCAGATAAAATAAGACTTGTCTTCTTTCTGCTCCCTTTCATTCTAGTTTGGAGAACATTCCACCTCAACTCACCAGGTTTTAACCAAACATATTAAAAACATGAGTGTATTTCAAACGCTGCTTCACAGTTTGAACTCCTAAACTAACCCTCCTATGAGCCCAGAGGGTAACCAGGCTCAGCTCAGTCACTACTCATTGCTTTTAGAAGCATCTGAAGATGGTTGGAGGTGGGGAATCGGGTTAATCAAGGCAGAATGACCTGTCAAAAACTATTCTGTCCAACGAACCACACCAGGGAGGAACCCAGGTGAAGATGTAGAGCAGTGCTGGGTGATCTGCAGTAGTAATGGGGTCAGGTGGAGGTTCTGTGTGGGAATAAATGTGGGAACATGACATTTAACATGTCCTTCAGTCTCCCAGTGAGCTGACGCTGCTAGATTTCAAAATAAACCTGTCATACTATGAATATTTCCTGAGCTAAAGGCCTTTGCAGTACATGAGTTTGGTTGGAATCATATTTTTCCAGCGTTTTTGAGCCCTCATACCATCACATGTAGGGGAAATGTTCAGTGATGAAATGAACTCTGTGTGAAACTGCATCCACTCCAGGTGTCGTAGCCATAACCTCATTCTGTTCAGCATGAATCAGCATCAATATGACGGATATATCATAGTTTACAGTTTAATGTCTATGACAGAGAGTCTGATACCCTGGATATGTTTCTGATAATTCACCACAGAAAACGTTTTATTCTACTGTGTTTATATATTCTTTTCATGTGTAACTATCTCTGTGTACTTTTTATTTGTTTTTATTACTACTGTTTTTTTTCCTCTTCTTCTTTCTATAGTTATTTTATTATTCTCTTTCCTTATCTCCAGGGTGACTAACAGCCATCTAAATCCCTTATACGTTGTGAATCTGGCTCAAAATGTGTTCCATTGATATTTTCTAGTGCTTTCTCTACAGACCAAGTAGCCCTACTAGTCTGTCTGTCTGTGTGCTCTTCGTCTCCACTGTCCTGCTGCAGTTTCATATGTATTAACTCCAAAAGTGTGGACATAAAACACATCATAAGGTCTGGAGGGCAGGAACCTATGAGGCTGGTTCCACAGTAACCACATATCAGGAACAGGTAAAGCAAGGAAGCAGCGAATTCATTGGTCGACATCATACCTGGCTTTCTATTGGGTGGGACTTTTGATGGGTTCATTTCACAACAGTCCCAGAGTGAGAGGTCAAATATGAGAGCAGAGGTTTCAGACAGAAGACTGAGGCTGTTGTCTGAGAGGGATTTAATCCACTCAGACTGAATCCCAGCAGACATACAGCTCAGAGCAGAAGCTTTATGAAGGGAAGGCGAAATATTTCCAAATCTGAATGGAAAATGAAGAAGAAATGCTCAGAAATTCAACAACCACGCTCTTAAATAAACTATAATAATATAAAGTAACCCTGTTGATGAATCCCTAGAAGAGACACTAGAATATTCTTCTGACATTCATGACTGTGATGTTTTTATTTCAGAGCCTCACTCTGTCCAGCCTCCAGAAGATGTCCAGCTGTGTGAGTCTGAGTGGAGGAGCAGTGTGGAACTGCTGCCTCAAGTTAAAGAAGAACCCAAACTAGGAAACGCTCAAAGCGAGTTTCTCCCAGAAGCAGCAGACTCAGAGGAAGGAACCTGCAGCCAACTTGAGTCTCAGAGGTCTCATCCTCCTCCAGCTGTCTCTCCTCCTCCACTCACATCCCCCGAGATTAAGACGGAGACGGATGGAGAGAACAGCAGGAAACAGCAGCCGACCAACAGCTTCTCATCGTCCGTCCATTCAACCCACAGAGCTGCTCAGAGCGACTCTTACTCCTCCTCTAAGAGTCACAGGACTCCAAAGACTGACCAGCTGGTGAAGGGGCTGCTTCGCTCCAATGGAAAACAAGCTTCTCACTTCCTGCAGATCAAGAACGTGAGGTCCCTGAAGCCTCCTCCGCCTCGCTCCTCTCACCCCAGCCAGAGCATCCAGAGGTGGCACAGCTGTAAGGAGTGCGGTAAGGGCTTCAGCTTCGCCTGCCAGCTGGAGGTCCACATGCGCTGGCACACGAAAGAGAAACCGTACAGCTGCGCCGTGTGCCGGAAGAGCTTCACCACCGTCAGCATGCTGAAGAGGCACCACCGCATCCACACCGGGGAGAAACCCTTCCGCTGCCACGTCTGTGGGAAATGCTTCAACCAGTCCGCTCACCTCAACACCCACTTCAGGCTGCACACCCGAGAGAGGGCCACCTGGAGCCGGGCCCCACACTGCAAATGAAGTCCACTGTCTGTAAACTCTTAACGCTTTAGTGGCCACATGTCCGCTTCAAACAGTGTACAGTAACGGTGTTTGATGTGTCTTATTGTTGTGCAATAAAGAGTGCTCCATGAAGGTTTGTGATCATTGATTGTGGAGGTGCTGCTCTCAGAGGTATTAACAGGAACATTTTGTACCACATTTACCCACCATTGTAAAAGCTAAGATGTACAAATGTGACAAAAGTTGTTGCTACATCTGTTTACGAGCCCAACAAGGCAGACCATGTGACCCAAGAGATCATTATCACAGCTAACTAACCCAGCATGCTGCTTCCTACAACTCAATAACAGCTGACTGACTGATTGTGTCATATTAAGGAGACAGGAAAAAGAAATTCAGTTAAGCTGTATGCACTGGAGGCTGCACAGTGCATCAGTGGTTCACACTGTAGCCTTGCAGCTAGAAGATCCCCGGTTCACGTCCCGGCCTTCCTGGGATCTTCCTGCATGGAGTTTCCATGTTCTCCTGTTCATGGTGGGTTTTCTCCAGGTTCTCCAGCTTCCTCCCACAGTCCAGAAACATGCTGAGGTTAACTGGTGATTCTAGATTGTCTGTAGGTGTGAATGTGAGTGTGATTGTTTGTGTCTATGTGTAGCCCTGTGATAGACTGTTACCTGTCCAGGTGAACCTGTGATAGACTGTTACCTGTCCAGGTGTCTCCTGTCTTCACCCTCAGGCAGCTGGGATAGACTCCAGCCCCCCATGACCCTGATGAGGACTAAGCAGTGCATGGATGGATGGATGGAGGGTGAATAGATGGATGGATGAATGATGGATGAACTGGAGCTAACTTGAGCACTTAGTGATCTATATCTTTGTTAGATGACCGTACCACATGAGAAGACGATGGAAGGTCAGAGGCTCACTTTGTCACTTTCTCTGTCTCCATGAACACACATGAATCCTTCCTTTGGTTCATTTTGGAATTCTGTTGAAGTTGTTTTTATTGGACAGCAGTACAGGTATGCAGCCCTCCACTTCACCATATAGAGTATGCCACAGAAGTAAATACAAAATCCCATAAATGCCAAAAGAAAATGTATAACCTTACAGTAATCCGATTCCTCTGAACCTCAAAACCTGTTGGTGGGTTTAGAAGGCATGTTTTCTTTAACAGAAAATCACCAAATGACTCCATTTATCATCCAGAAACTGTAAATTGGAATTGCCAGGTCCCAGTATTCTAATAGTAGTTGAAGTTCTAATGTGTGATGTTTGGTTCCATAAACAACCAAATGTAAGCTTAAAATAGTGGTATTTCTTCAAAATTACTTCACATCTCATAACAAGAAAAGCACTCAGAGAGAGCAGTCCTCCTCCAAGGCTGCTCAGTTGTTGTATCATTTCTGATGGATAAGTCCTGATAAGTCATCAGTGGTGGATTTGTAGTAAGATCACAATCATGTGATCATCAGCAGGCAGTTGACGTAGTGTTCACTTGTTGTCAAGGTTACAGTGAAGCCATGATGCTATCTGGCAACGATACAGAAATCTTTAACTAATCCGTGGATCCAGACTATAAGCTGCATCACTGATAAAAGCTAATCAGTTGCAGAGACAACATTTCTCTGTCCTTCTAGCCGTAGTTGTGTTGTTTCCACACAGTAAAAAATGAATTCATTAAGTAGAAATTTGACAAAAATACTCAGAAACAGCAGTTCAGATTTATTATATTACACAAACAGGCACCACACTAGAAACTCAATGCAGTAAAAATCAGTACCGGTGTAATCACTGATATTCAAACATTTTAGGTTTCCAGACTTCATCAGCTTCTATTTTTGATGACAGACTCAGTTCACCTTGGAACTGAGGATAACAGTGTTTCATGAATTTCTGGAGAGATGATCTGTTGTCCTTCTATTTTCAGCTGTTCTTTGCTGGGGGGTTGTGTTGCTCTTCCTTTCTCTGTAAAATACCCCAAAGCTGTTCTTTTGGATTCAAATCAAGCTGCAGTCAGGTTCATAAATATTTGGACATACTGGCACAGTTTTCAGCATTTCATCTCTGTACACCAGCAGAGATCTGAAATGAAGCAGTCAAAGTGCAGACTTTCAGCTTTAGTTTGAGGGTCTTTACATCCCAACCAGGTGAACGGTGTCGGTCCATGCTGGACCCATTCAGAGCTGAATTAATGTATCTTGGTCTTATATGACCAAAGATTGTGCTCCCAATATTTATTAGGCTTATTTTTATGTTCTTAAGAAAGTTTCATGCAGCAGCTTTGTGATCAACAGAAAGCATTTTTTTTCTTTTTTTGTACGCTGCCCATAGATGATGATGTTCTGCATGGCCCTTCACACTATCTGACCTGTCTCAGATACTCTGAACTCGTTTCTCATCTCCTGGGCCAAGTCTGAAGCAGCTGCCATCTGTTTTTCAGAGCTAGATTGTGCTGAATGGTGGAACTATGGCTCCTTCTGTTCCTCCTAATTCCCACAGCTGATAGTTGGTCTCCAGTCTCTCTGCATCTTTCATCTTTCCAAAGTCTCACAATCAGACTTTACAGTTCCTCTTTAGAACCACATTCATGCAGGTTTCTGGTTGGACATTACATGTGCTTTTAAATTGTAACGTTTGTGTCGGTGATAACAGGTGGTTCACTTCTGTCGCATCGAGGGTTTGTAATTTCAGAATGGTCTGTATAAGATATTTATTTCTGATTGGACAAATCCATCCATTTTTTCTTTGTTTTTTCTGCACCAACAGTTGTCACCTCACCAATTTGCTTGCCGATGGTTTTGTGGCCCTCTCCAGCCTTGTGAAGCTCTACAGTGATATCTTTGGATAGCTCTTTGGTGTTGCAAAGCAAAAGCAAAGATGCAAAGTGATTATTTTAACAGGTTTCTTTCACACATGTACACATATCCAGTTCAGATTATTAGTTTCATTTAAATTCAATTCAGTTTATTTTATATAGTGCAAATTCACAACATAGAACAGAGAACCCAACAATCCAGAGTTTCCTTTGGATCCCTATGAGCAAGCAGTCAGTGAGTGAAATATGTGCTGTTGAAGCTGAGGTTACTTAGGTAATGGAACTGGAGGGATTTTCTCCAGCTTAACCAACCACATCCAGAGCCACAGAAATCAGCCTGAGTTGTCCTTCTTATGACAACAAATGGACTTTTACATGTAAAATTGTTGGAGTGCATCTGGAAAAATATGATGATAGTAAGGCAACAAAGACTTCTTGGTTAAAGATTAAAATTCTGTTAGCAAGCACTGGCATACGATGGGACAAGATGCCAGATCTGCTGTGGACACTGTAGCATCTGGCATGCATGATATTATTTCCTTACCTTTAGCTGTGCTGTGATGCAGCCTGTATTCTTGTGTTGTCACCTAACATTGGATGAGAACTTCCAATCCTTTGTTCCAGTCTTTCTATGACACTGGACTATTCACCAGCTACTTGTGTTAGTCCTCTTCCTCTGAGCTAGCTGTGCTCTCTCTTGGCGTGGACGCGACCATTGCCAGTTTTGAACAGTGTTTTGTTTAGAGGTACACTGACAAGCATTTTGTTTGTCTGCTTGCTTTCAAAGAGCAACGAACAGAAGAAGCATCCTTACATACATACTTCAAAATATGGGTAATAAAAATATAGTAAACAGCAGAAGTGAGTACACCCCTGTAAAACCACTTAATGTCTAACAATTAAAAACTGTATCACATTATAGTAAATGCCAATATTCTAAGTTGGCAAGTAGAGGTTTTTCTCTTATGAACAATCCAAACCAAATACTTTAGAAAGACTGTATTGTTAATACAGACCCCACAGTGGAAACTCAATGCAACAAGTTATATCATAGAAACAAAATTGATCAGTGTACCTGCATGAACATGTTTAGAAAATGAGCTGTGGACACCAGAACTTTCTGGTTTTGAACAAGTAGTCTTTGTCTATCTGCATTTCTGTGTCATGCCTCCACATGGAAAGATTTGCCAGGCGATTTGAAAAAATGGATTGTGTGACTTCATGAGGATGAAAAAGGATACAAGAAGATTGGTGACCAAATAAACATCAGCTTAAGCAGTTTTAGTTGCAGACAGACAGGCAGGTGCTTCAGTATGGCACAGAATGTGGAACATTGCCTGAGCCTGTGCCATCTCCCAATGGGGTTCCTGTATTTTCTCTATTCCAGGTCTATATTTAGGTCCGCATCACCAATGGGTACAGAGTTGCAGCCAACAGGTGGGGTCATGATCCCAGCCACCTTCTTTCCATTTGGGATGCATCATGACTCCACTCATACAAACTCTTTCTTCTTCCTTCAAATCCTGTACCAGAGGTTACAGGGGCATTGCTGATGCCAATCCTGTTCCTTCATGCCCATGGAGCTTGAAAAGTCAGGTCTTGTTCCATGTAGATCCCACTGGATGATGATGGTTAATCTGGGCAGTGTTTCCACTTTATACTGTAGACTAACACATACTGGACGGTGCCACAGTGAGGTCAGCCTACTCTAAAGTAGGGGAGATGTTAGCTAACGCTGAAGCAAGGGAGACTTTAGCTGACTCCAAAACAGGAGAAACGTGAGTGGACTTGTCGTTGGTGGATGCGAACGGCAACAGTTCAGAGATGAGATGGCGTTGACCAAGAGAGGCCAGAACAAATGAGGTGTCGGTGATGTAGGATTTCTAAAAATATGTAAGGATTGAATAGTTTCTCCACCAGTTATAACTGTAAGATTATTAATAATGTTTCTCCACCAATGTATAAAATGCATGATAAATGTTTGCTTAAATGGTGTTAAGGTTTTTATGCAGATTTATTATAGTCTACCTGAGATTCGACCAGCCAAGTATTTAGATTAGACCAATATAATAATGCAGCATATGAAACACTTCTCGTTGCGCTGTCAAGAAGAGCTTCAGGAATTGTAAGGGGAATTATTTAGCTTGACAGTTTCTGTATAAAACTGAGGTAGCTGGAATCTACACAAGTTAGGGACCAACATGTGAACAACAAAACAATTAAGGCACTGCACTTATATTTATGTACATTTGAAATATGGTGTTCTGATGGAAAGGGATAAAGAGACCACACCTGAAAGCAGCCGTCAGTTTGGTAGTAGGCTAATTTGTTAGCCCATAAATTTTATCTTTAAAAAGATCATTTGGGAAAGTTGCACCAAGTTCCAGTGACTGAAAGATACTTGCGTGCTGTGATGAAGATGATGATGATGATGATGATGATGATGATGATGATGATGATGATGATGATGATGATGATGATGATGATGAAGATGACAATGAGGCTGCTGCCTTGGTGGATGGTCTGGTCGGCCTTTGTTGATGTGGGTCAGAACAGTGGTGGACAGTGGAGACTTGGAACAATGGATTGTTCTCAGATAGGAGGACTCTTGGATTGGAGGACTGATGGTAAAGGAGGACTCTTGGATTGGAGGACTCTGATGGTAAAGGAGGACTCTTGGATTGGAGGACTCTGATGGTAAAGGAGGACTCTTGGATTGGAGGACTCTGATGGTAAAGGAGGACTCTTGGATTGGAGGACTCTGATGGTAAAGGAGGACTCTTGGGTAAAGGAGGACTCAAAGTGGTGCTTTCAGGCATGGTCTTTTAAAACAGATTTTTGCATCTCATTAAGAAAGGGGGCATCTGGACCAGCCTCTGTTGGGGAGGGCTAAAGTCCAGATGTCCCTAACATAATTACAGTTGCAGATACATTTGTGCTGTCTATAACTCCAAAAATACTGTAATTTGGTGAACAGGATGTACCTAGGTGCATTACTGACAGATAGGGGATCAGAACGATACCAAATATGATCATGTGGATGGCAGACATGTTATGAATTATCATGTTGATACTAATCAGGAGAAATAAAAGATTAAAGGCAAGGCAAGATGTGGATTAACCATGAAGTTATTGAAAGTTCATTTGTTCTGTGAAATGGATGTAAATAACAAGCAGTTTAGTCCAGAACTGTGAGATGATTGTCTTTGTTGGTTTTGACTGAGTCCAGAGTTCCTTTGTCAGTGAGTGGAATGTCTTTGAAGCTGTCAACCAGGTTCCTGAGCTCCCCTTCAATGGCTCAGGAATCAGTCAGAATGTTTATTGGCAGCCATTTGGTCCCTTGTAGGCCTGATAGAGGCTGGGGGTTTAAACCAGTCTCTTGGCTGAGACAAACCTAATTTACATCCTGGAGGTCTGTGTAGGAGAATCCTTTTAAGTCTGATCTCATGCTTTCCTGCTGATTCGTCACTTTGCATCCTCGTACCAGATCTGGAAAGCGTCTTGCTTGCAGTGTCTTGGTGTCTCAGCTTCACTGATCACAGGAAGCCTCGTCTCCAACCTGTGGCTGTGAAGGTGTTAAACCCAGGGCAGGAAAGGGACAGACAAAATCTGCTCTTGTCCTGTTCCACTGTGTAATAATGGCTGGTAGATCCTACAGTGACCTTCTGAGGCGTAGGAACAGATAAGGCATTGATGACCCTCTTGGAGGGCTGGTTGATGGAAACTATCAAGGTGCTCAGCTGTGGTGTCTCCACGGCGCTGGGAAGTAGTGAGCCCTGGCCACTTTGGAGTGGGGAGGTATGGGCACTGGGGAGGAGTGAGGCCTGGTGTTGCTGGGATCTACACTTCCCTCTGGAAAGCCTTCCAGAAGGTGGCTCCTCTGAAACTTGGAGAGCAACATCAGGCAGGCTGTTTGTGGCTCACAGGTGATTGACTGGTCAACCAGCTGGGAGGTAGTCAGCCGAAGGCTGTCCAGCCCTAGAGTTGAGTCCAGCAGATGAATCAAGTATGGCAAATAATGTTTTCACAAGTTCCTCTGTTTGAGAAAGAATTTCAGCCACACCTGCCTGGTCTAAAAGCTAGGACCTAGAGTACAATACAATCTCCAGATCTGATATTGCCTTTTTCTTTCCCTGAATGTCCATGGGGCTTTGAAAGCCGATCACAAAATGATCAAAAATAGGTCTTAACTCCCCAAGAATCTCTGCTCTGGTTCCATCTCTGGCCAGTTCATTTGGGTAAAATTGGGAGCGAATGAATAAAAGCAAACTTTAATTAAAGCTAATTCCAAAACCTAAAACACAATCCAGATAAAACGAAAGCATGAAGAGCAGACAGAAATGCAGAAGAACATCCAAAAGACAATAAAAGCATGAAGCAACAAAGGCAAACAATAAAGAAACACAAAGGCTAATAATACCAGGCACACAGGAAACACAGGGAAGGTTGCATAGAGAACTAGGGCTGGGATGCTGACAAGATGGGGAAGCATGAGGAAAAAGGGATGAGTATTTATACATACTAGAGTAGGGAAGAGAATCACACACAGGTAGAGCACATTATGGTGGGAAAGCAGAGAAAGTCTGGGAATATAATGACACCTGAGAATGAAGGTGAGTATGACACACAACTGTAAATGCCAAAATAAAACAGGAACTAAAGCAGACACAAGGAGCGGGAGCTGGACAGGACGGTGTTTGAGTAAGAACATGTTTGGTAGATGTCATTTTGCCCCATTGAATCATTACTGAGTCACCACTGGAGAATCATTTTAACTACAATACATAGCCCTGTGTTTTATTAGGAGCTCTGTAATTGATATGCCTGAAGCTGGTACAATAGGTCAGAAGGGTTCTGTGTGCTGTTTTTTCTTGCATGGAAATGCATGTGTTCTTTAGTTCTGAGCAGTAACGACTTCATGAGCTTCTTTACAGATAAAATTATTACGATTAGAGAAAAAATTAATCTGGCCCTTCCTACAAATGTCACAGATGTATCATCGAGTACAGATGCTTTAGAATTAGCTGTAAGACCAGATGGATATTTAGAATTTTTCACTCCCATACATCTCTCTGAACTAATTTCAATAGTTTCTACATCCAAACCATCGACATGTCTTTTAGATCCTATCCCAACTAGACTGTTCAAGGAGGCTTTACCTTTAATTAATTCCTCAATGTTAGATCTGATTAATCTCTCTCTAGTAACAGGCTATGTACCACAGGCTTTTAAGGTTGCTGGAATCAAACCTTTACTTAAAAAGCCCACTCTAGATCCAGATGTTTTAGCCAACTATAGACCAATTTCCAACCTCCCATTTCTCTCTAAAATTAATTTCTAGAACTGCACTCTTCAGACTGCATGTATCCTCTGGCTTAATGAGCAACAACGGATCTCAGGTCTGCCTTCAGTCCTCCATCAGCCCCGGTCACGTGTGCGCGGCTGCACACCGCTGATCCACGCACACAGAGCAGCGAGAGGACAGCGGAGGAGGGAGGGAGGGAGGGAGGAGGGAGAGAGGACAGCTGAGGAGGGAGGGAGAGGGAGGAGGACAGCTGAGGAGGGAGGGAGGACAGCGAGGAGGGAGGGAGGAGGGAGGAGGAGGAGGAGGGAGGGAGAGAGGACAGCTGAGGAGGGAGGGAGGACAGCAGAGGAGGGAGGGAGGAGGGAGGAGGGAGAGGACAGCTGAGGAGGGAGGGAGGAGGAGGAGGGAGGGACAGCTGAGGAGGGAGAGGAGGACAGCGGAGGAGGGAGGAGGGAGGGAGAGAGGACAGCTGAGGAGGGAGGGAGGACAGCTGAGGAGGGAGGGAGGAGGGAGGGAGAGAGGACAGCTGAGGAGGGAGGGAGACAGCTGAGGAGGGAGGGAGGAGGGAGGAGAGAGGACAGCGGAGAGGGAGGGAGGAGGAGGAGGGAGAGAGGACAGCTGAGGAGGGAGGGAGGACAGCGGAGGAGGGAGGGAGGACAGCGGAGGAGGGAGGGAGGAGGGAGGGAGAGAGGACAGCTGAGGAGGGAGGGAGGGAGGACAGCGAGGAGGGAGAGAGGACAGCGAGGAGGGAGGGAGGAGGGAGGAGGGAGGGAGGGAGGACAGCGAGGAGGGAGGGAGGGAGGACAGCGGAGGGAGGGAGGGAGGAGAGGACAGCGAGGAGGGAGGGAGGACAGCGGAGGAGGGAGGGAGGAGGGAGGAGGGAGAGGACAGCTGAGGAGGGAGGGAGGGAGGAGGAGGACAGCTGAGGAGGGAGGGAGGAGGGAGGGAGAGAGGACAGAGGAGGGAGGGAGGAGGAGAGGAGGAGGGAGGAGAGGAGGAGGGAGGGAGGAGAGGGAGGACAGCTGAGGAGGGAGGGAGGAGGGAGGGAGAGGAGGGACAGCGAGGAGGAGGGAGGGAGGACAGCTGAGGAGGGAGGGAGGACAGGGAGGAGGGAGGGAGAGACGACAGTGGAGGAGGAGGGAGGGAGGACAGCGGAGGAGGGAGGGAGAGAGACAGTGGAGGAGGGAGGGAGGACAGCGGAGGAGGGAGGGAGGGAGGGAGGAGGGAGAGAGGCAGCTGAGGAGGGAGGGAGGGAGGACAGCTGAGGAGGGAGGGAGGAGGGAGGGAGAGGAGGACAGCGGAGGAGGGAGGGAGGAGAGGAGGGAGAGAGGACAGTGAGGAGGGAGGAGAGGACAGCGGAGGAGGGAGGGAGGGAGGAGGGAGAGAGGAGGAGGAGGGAGGGAGGGAGGAGGAGGGAGAGGACAGGAGAGGGAGGGAGAGGAGGAGGGAGGGAGAGAGGAGGAGGAGGGAGGAGAGGAGGGAGAGGAGGACGAGGAGGGAGGAGGGAGGGAGGAGAGGACAGCGAGGAGGGAGGAGGAGGGAGGGAGAGAGGACAGCTGAGAAGGGAGGGAAGGAGGAGGGAGGGAGAGAGGACAGCTGAGGAAGGAGGGAGAGAGGGAGGGAGGAGGGAGGGAGAGAGGGAGGGAGGAGGGAGGGAGAGGACAGCTGAGGAGGGAGGGAGGACAGGGAGGAGGGAGGGAGGAGGGAGGGAGAGAGGACAGCGGAGGAGGGAGGGAGGAGGAGGGAGAGAGGACAGGAGAGGGAGGGAGGGGGAGAGGAGGAGGGAGGAGGGAGGAGGAGGGAGAGGAGAGGAGGAGGAGGGAGAGAGGGAGGGAGGAGGGAGGGAGAGGAAGGAGGAGGGAGGGAGGAGGAGGGAGGGGAGAGGAGGAGGAGGAGAGGGAGGAGAGGGAGGGAGGAGGGAGGGAGGGAGGAGAGGAGGAGGGAGGAGGGAGGGAGAGAGGAGAGGAGGAGGGAGAGGAGAGGGAGGAGAGAGAGGGAGGGAGGGAGGAGGAGGGAGGGAGAGAGGACAGTGAGGAGGGAGGGAGGACAGCGGAGGAGGGAGGAGGGAAGGAGGGAGGACAGCGAGGAGGGAGGGAGAGAGGACAGCTGAGGAGGGAGGGAGGAGGGAGGGAGAGAGGACAGTGAGGAGGGAGTGAGGGAGAGAGGACAGCTGAGAGAGAGGGAGGGAGGGAAGGAGGAGGGAGGGAGAGAGGACAGTGAGGAGGGAGGGAGGGAGAGAGGAGCTGAGGAGGGAGGGAGGGAGTGAGGGAGGGAGGGAGTGAGGGAGGGAGAGAGGACAGCTGAGGAGGGAAGGAGGGAGGGAGAGAGGACAGCTGAGGAGGGAGGGAGGGAGAGAGGACAGCTGAGGAGGGAGGGAGGGAGGAGGGAGGAGGGAGGAGGGAGAGGAGGAGAGAGGAGGGAGGGAGGGAGGAGGAGGGAGGGAGGAGGGAGGAGAGAGGAGGAGAGGAGGAGGGAGGAGGAGGGAGGGAGAGAGGACAGCTGAGGAGGGAGGAGGGAGGGAGAGAGGACAGCTGAGGAGGGAGGGAGGGAGGAGAGGAGGAGGAGAGGGAGGGAGGGAGGGAGGGAGGAGAGGGAGGAGAGGAGAGGAGGGAGGGAGGAGGGAGGAGAGGGACAGCTGAGAGGAGGGAGGGAGGAGAGGAGGGAGGAGGAGGAGGAGGGAGGAGGGAGGGAGAGGAGGAGGAGGGAGGAGGGAGGAGGAGGAGGGAGGGAGAGAGGACAGCTGAGGAGGGAGGGAGGGAGGAGGAGGAGGAGGGAGGAGAGGACAGGAGGAGGGAGGGAGGAGGAGGGAGAGAGGACAGCTGAGGAGGGAGGGAGGGAGGACAGCTGAGGAGGGAGGGCGGGAGGAGAGAGAGAGGACAGCTGAGGAGGGAGGGAGGGAGTGAGGGAGGGAGGGAGGACAGCTGAGGAGGGAGGGCGGGAGGAGGGAGAGAGGACAGCTGAGGAGGGAGGGAGGGAGGAAGGAGACCTGCACCGCATCGACAGAAACACGGAGTCAGAGCTCCGGTAGAGCAGGAGGTTCAGACTTTGTGATGCCGCTGCGGAGCTGTCGGTGCCCGGTGCAGCCGTAGGGAGAGGAGCGGCGGAGCAGCGCAGGTAAGCGGACACTTTCTCCTCTCCTCTCCGCTGCGGTGCTCTGTACTTGGAGCTCCCATCGCGCTGACGCATCGGGTGGTGTCCCGGTTGTGTCCGGGGCCGGACCGGACCGGGGCCGGACTGGAGTGTTGACGCAAACAGAGGATGTGAATAAATGACGGTCAGGTTAAAACTGTCTGTCGGTGCGGCTCGGGAAGCTGTTTCTCCGTCTCCCTGCAACGTTTACCGGACAGCCGGTGCTCACGAGCCCCCGCCTCTCTGCGTATCTTCTGGATGATGCTGCGGTTTCGTGGGATTTTTTTTGCTGCTCTGCGCAAATCGCAAATAAAGGTAGCTTAAGTCGGCGGGATCGACCGGGCCCGGCTCCACCGGGTACATCTGCAGAGGCCCGTGTGATGTGAGGAGAAGTGTCACTGCAGAGGACGTTTAAAGGGCTGTGGAGCTGGATGGTTGGTTAGGCCTAAGCTGCACACGGTGAGTCAGGATCAGGATCAGGATCGGGATCAGAGCCTCCCTGGCTGTGGAGGAAATCAGAGTATTTATTACATCCTGTTACTGATGGAGGACACACTCCTCACAGCAACCACAGCTCTAATAAGAATACAGCAACATGTACAGGAGGGTTCTGTGTTCTACTTTGTCATTTTAACATTTCCTGTCATCTCTGGTGTTATATTTGTCTATAATAACCCCGTAAGGCCTGTGGACACCTGGGTTAGACATCACATTGCTGAATAGAGATTATTAGCAGTATGTCCTGGTGTTACGGTCATATTTATGTGGAGGTTATCATCTATAGTGAGTCATAGTGACTGTGGTGCTTTCCACTTCTCTAACCGACTTTTTTATTGTTTACTTCAACACTGTGGTCGCTGGAGTCAGTTCTTATTGTGTGTTAGTCATGATTTAGTTTCATAAACAAATAAATTTTGTTGGTAGTTTTTACCAGAATACCGTTCAAATCATCACATCCTTTGAGTACCAATGTCACACAAAATACCACAAAGTAAAAGTGCAGTCAAGCACTACATACACATATTAATATGTATAAATCATTCTTTCATAATATTTGATTGTTTATATTGTTCTTTTTATGATTCATAAATATGTGCAAAGCATTCCTTGCCTTGGTGTAGCTGATTCAGATGGAGCAGTAGTTTAATCTATTACTGTGTATTTTAAATAAATATACTCACTATGTAAAGGGATAATCTGGAAATGACAAGCTTCCCTCTGAAATGTTCTACAAAGTAGCACTGAGCTCATTTAAGTAAAACAGCCCACCCAAAGTATGAAGTATACGGTACAGCACAGTGCAGTTCTGTTTTAATGTCACCTCTAATTACACAAACACTGTGCAGGGATGCTCATGTGCTTTGTGTTACTGTTTTAAACTCTGATTATACTCTGTAGATGTGCACACAAAGACACTGTAGACTCTCATGAACACAGAGTTACTGCTGTTCTTCTTCTCTAGTCAGTAGGAATCCATTTGGAGGAGTGCATGCTGACTATGTTGTGATGACATATACACATGCACTATTGCCAAGCGTGCACATCAATGCCCTTCTAAAATAGTTACAGCACAGACACAAATTTTGAGATGAACACAAAAGTCTGCAAAACGGTCTGCATGAACTGTCATAGATTTGGGGTGACGATGAAATCATGCAATCCATAACAAACCCTAGCGGACCCTCACGTACGTATGGACCAAAAAAAGTGGAAGACCAGCCCGGACTGTATTACTCCCTCTGAAAGCCAGCTTTCTTGTTTATCTTGGACTCTTTCTAGGTTGTTACTTTGTCTCCTCCATACTCGTAGTTGTTGTACCCTACTCTACCATACTCGTAGTTGTTGTACCCTACTCCACCATACTCGTAGTTGTTGTACCCTACTCTACCATACTCGTAGTTGTTGTACCCTACTCTACCATACTCGTAGTTGTTGTACCCTACTTCACTATACTCGTAGTTGTTGTACCCTACTCCACCATACTCGTAGTTGTTGTACCCTACTCTACCATACTCGTAGTTGTTGTACCCTACTCTACCATACTCGTAGTTGTTGTACCCTACTCTACCATACTCGTAGTTGTTGTACCCTACTTCACTATACTCGTAGTTGTTGTACCCTACTCTACCATACTCATAGTTGTTGTACCCTACTTCACTATACTCGTAGCTGTTGGACCCTACTTCACTATACTCGTAGTCGTTGTACCCTACTCCACCATACTCGCAGTTGTTGTACCCTAATCCACCATACTCGTAGTTGTTGTACCCTACTCTACCATACTCGAAGTTGTTGTACCCTACTTCACTATACTCGTAGTAGTTGTACCCTACTCTACCATACTCGTAGTTGTTGTACCGTACTCCACCATACTTGCAGTTGTTGTACCCTACTCCACCATACTCATAGTTGTTGTACCCTACTCCACCATACTCATAGTTGTACCCTACTCCACCATACTTGTCATTGTACCCTACTCCACCATACTTGTAGTTGTTGTACCCTACTCCACCTCCCCTGCTACAGTTGCTCCCCTCTTCAACTCTGGCAAACCAGTTACTGCTAGTTGTAGTAATATGTATCGCTGCTTGTGCAGGAATGTCACAGCAGATTCCAGAATAAAACTGTGTGTACTTTGAATTTCAGAGGAATTTACCTGCTGCTGATAGGCTTAAAGTCAACTGAGAACTTCTATGTCTACATGGTCGCAAGGGTCTAGGTCACAAAAAGTTCCTTATCTGACAAAGTACACAAGGGTCCATGTGGATCCCCTCTGCACACGCCAAAATTTGTGACCACATGGACCGTACGCACTACGAGCTCGCCAACTACACATGTACCTGGATAATGCTGGTTAAGACTTCATTGAGCTCCCTTGTGGACAAGCACATTGTCAGCTGTGAACATACACAGATGTGTGGTTGTAAATGTGCTCTGTGAATACACATCACTGCTGAGCATGTTCACTGTTACCCTTTTAGCTTATTCAGACAAATTTTGAACTGCACATGGACATACACTACTGTTTAAAAGTTTGGGGTCATCCAGATAATTCCATGATTTCCATGAAAACTCCCACTTTTATCCATGTGCTAACATAACTGCACAAGGGTTTTCTAATCATCAATGAACCTTTCAACACCATTAGCTAACACAATGTAGCATTAGAACACAGGAGTGATGGTTGCTGGAAATGTTCCTCTGTACCCCTATGGAGATATTCCATTAAAAATCAGACGTTTACCACATTAACATTGTCTACACTGGATTTATCATTCATTTAATGACCCCAAACTTTTGAACGGTGGTATATGTGAAGGGGTCTGCTCTGGGGGACTTGGGTGAATTTGTGGGCATGTAAAGTACAACACTGGCCTTATGAAGAGAGACTGTTTACACACAAAGAAGAAGCAGGAGAGCCTGTTTCTTTGTCATCCACATCTTCTTCAGTTCATTAAAAGCGGTGTAGTTCCTGTAGTCCACGCCAGACTTGGGAGGTGCTTTGTCCTACACACTTTTATTGACAGAATGCAGTGGGAAGTTGTAAATTCTCCAGAATTTCTATGCTATGTCACACCTCAGGAATAATCACGTTGACACTATGCTATAGCTAATCTGTTACCAGCTGCTGCTATATCCAGTGAAAAGTGCAAAGTTGCAACCAGCCTTAGAAACTTCCACAGGACACCAGTTTTCTATGTCTAATTCAAGGGTTGGGGGTGGCAGTGGTGCATGTCCTGTAAGCTGCTTTTCTAATTAGTTATCAGCCAGAACAGTGTCTTCTTTCTCCATCCATGCCTCAGGGTTCCACACTAGGACCACTGCTGTGCTACATGGATGTAAATGATCTGCTGTTTTGTTGATATTCCGTTTGTTCATATTTTATGCACATGGCACAGTTACCTGTTGTTCTTCCACTTCAGTAGTACAAACCCTTAAATCATTGCAGTTGACCTCTGATGTTGTTCATTTTAACTCAATTTAAGTTGGTGTTAAATGCAGATAAATCCAAGTTCATGCTTTTTTCAAATGTCGTTACAATGTTTACTGCTTCTTGACCTGGTCACCCTTGGAAAAAGATGTTTTAACCTCAGTAAGTCTTTTACCTAGTCAAAAAAATGATTGAATAATACCAGTTAAGATAAAAAGGCTGTGGCTTCTGTGTAACTGTATAGACAAGTTTGGTGTCTTGAGAAATGAGAGTCTAAAGCATGTACCCAGCCATGGTCAGAGGTATGTACATGTTAGTGCATGTGTGTGTTCTAGCTGGACAATAGATGCTTTATGATGTAAATCATATAATGCAACAGAAAGAGTAAAAGCTTAAAGTAGTTTTTTGACAGCAGGGGACATCTGAAGTGCAGAATGAACCGTGGGCAACAATATAAACACACAATTACTTCTGATTATTAATATTAGTCAACTCTGGGAGCAAATGATGTCTTTAAAGAATGTTTTTGTCTTCAGAACAATTATAGGCCTCACTCAGGTTTCCTCATTTCATTAGGAATAATAAAACAAGGCTTTAGCTTGACTTTGCTCCTTGTACAGTTTACTATCATGCAGCTAAAGTGGCTGATCAGGTGTTTTTGTTTTTTGCCTTCTGTACATGTAAAAGGAATGTTAAATCAAATAATCAAATTACATGAAAGAAATCTTAAAGCATCATATAGTTAATGAAAGGGCGGTACAGTGTGCAGTGGGTAGCAGTGTCGCCTCACAGTCTGGGGTCTTTCTGTTTGCATTTTCTCCCTGTGACAAAAGACTGGGGTTAACTGGTGATTCTAAATTGTCTGTAAGTGTGAATGTGAGTGTGCTTGGTTGTCTATCTCTCTATGTGGTCCTGTGATAGACTGTTACCTGTGCAGGTGAACCCTGCCGTTGCTCTAAGTCAGCTGGGATAGACTCCAACCCCCCATGACCTTGATGAGGATGAAGTGGTGCAAAGATGATGGATGGAAAGTGAACTAAGGCTTAAATGGGCCCTCTGATATACTGTAAATTCATACATGATGTAATAGTCATTTATATAATAACATACTGAAATGCATTAATTATTCTCCAGATTAGACTTTAACCCTTTCAACGGAAAAGAGTTTTAGTTGTTCATTTTTATATTATTAAATAAATTTTTGTTATTTGAAATTCATAGCTGTTCCCAGTTACAGATTGATGGATTAAGCAGTCATCTGACCCATATTCTCTCTTTTATCCACCTGTCTTTGGATATATGGTTTCAGTAATCTAGCTGTATCCTTGACTCATGGGTTACTTCAGTTTACAGCTCTGTTGTAGTAATACTGTAGTATGCCAGCTATCTGCAGCTGTGTGTGTTTCGGTGTCTGTGGTTTTACATAGGTCTGCAGACACACACGTGTTGACAGCAAACTATTCACCAGGCAGCAAAATCATTTATATATTAGGACTTTTATACATTGTTTTTCAAAGAGACAGTGATTTTTGATTTAATTGGTAAGACAGACATAAGACACACTACCAGTCAAAAGTTAGGACACATCTTCTCATTTAATAGTTTTCTTTATTTTCATGACTATTTCCATTGTAGATTCTAACTGAAGGCATCAAAACTGTGAATGAACACAGATGGAATTATGTAGGAAATAAAAAAGTGTGAAATAAGTCAAACATGTTTTATATTTTAGATTCTTTGCTTTGATTCCTGTTTTGAACACTCGTGGCATTCTCTGGATGAGCTTCATGAGGTAGAACCTGAAATGGTTTTCACTTCACAGGTTTTCCTTGTTAAGGTTCATTTGTGGAATTTCTCGCCTTCTTCATGGGGTTGGGACCATCAGTTGTGTTGTCAGAAGTCAGGTTGGTCCACAGTTGACAGCCCTATTTGACAACTGCTAAAATCCATATTATGGAAGAACCAATCAGCGAAGAGAAACGACAGTCCATCATTACTTTAAGAATTGAAGGTCGGTCAGTCCAGAAAATTTCAAGAACTTTGAATGAATCCTCAAGGAACCATCTAGGAACTACCCAGAAACCTACAAGGAACTATCTAGGAACTACTTTACCCAGGAACCAATGAGGGACCATCTAGGAACTACCCAGGAACCATCTAGGAACTACCCAGGAAACTACAAGGAACTATCTAGGAACTACTTAGACTTGTCTTTGTGAGACCAGAAAAGGTGATGGATGGTCTCTACATTCATGGTTCCCACCATGAAGCATGGAGGAGGAGGTGTGATGGTGTGATGGTGCTTTGCTGGAGACACTGTTGGGGATTTATTCCAAACTAAAGGAACCCTGAACCAGCATGGCTACCACAGCATCCTGCAGCGACATGACATCACATCCGGTTTGGTTTAGTTGGACCATCATTTATTCTCCAACAGGACAATGAACCCAAACACACCTCCAGGCTGTGGAAGGACTATCTGACCAAGAAGGAGATGATGGAGATGACCTGGCCTCCACAGTCACCTGACCTAAACCCAATCCAGATGGTTTGGGATGAGATGGACCACAGAGTGAAGGCAAAAGGACCAACAAGTGCTCAGCATCTCTGGAACTCCTTCAAGACCAGAACCATTTCAGGTTCCACCTCATGAAGTTTATAGAAAGAATGCCAAGAGTGTTCAAAGCAGTAATCAAAGCAAAGAATGTAAAATATAAAACATGTTTTGACTCATTTCACACTTTTTTGTTTACTACATAATTCCAGATGTGTTCATTCATGGTTTTGATGCCTTCAGTGAGAAAATACGATGAAAATAGTCATGAAAAGTTTGTGTCCAATCTTTTGACTGCTAGTGTAAGTACCTAAACATGAAAGAAAAATGAGACACTGACTGTTATGACCAGGCTCAAAATGGGAACAACAAAACAACAGAAGGAGAAATGCACCAAGAATCACAAATAAAGCTTGGATTTATTACCTTAAATGAAACCAAATTAAAGCCAAAACAGTATGACGTTGTGAGAATCAGTAAAGTCAGTAGTGTGGTGTCGTCTGTAAAAACATTCTATAATACATACTTATATTAATATGGTATCAGACACATAGACTGGATGTGCCATTACCACTCCATATTAAAATGTTTTCGTTTCATCCAATAAGGTAAAACTTGAAACTTATTTACAGAAGTCAGTAATAGCGTTATGTTGGTGGTGGTGAGGTAGCTCCAGGGTTGCTGACTGATTGGAGACATCAGTTTTATGTCAAACTGTTCAGCTAAGTATTGTGTGCAGCTGCATTTCTATACTTCCACAACCTTAGTTAGCCAGTAAAATAAAACTACTGCTTGAATTTTAGTGTTATTCATGAGGCATACTGCAAAACTGTGAGTTCAGAACATTTATTAGTGTGATTTACATCTAAATAAAAAGGTCATGTCTTACACCTCTAAGGATTTCATTTAATTGTATTTTTCTCTGATGATTAACCCTGACCCTGTCATCAGGTTTCACTTAAAGCCTGTTAGGACTGGCTCTTAGGAGGGAGATGCACAGAGTTGCTTTACTGAAAGTGAAGGCAGTTTTTTAAGAAAAAGTAATATTCATGAGGTGTGATGGTCAGCATTAGGTGTGTGACGGCAGTGTGTTTGGTGCATGTTGTCAGTGTAAAACAAAGCAAACTAACACAAAGAGCATGAGCGGCTCAGCAGGCCGGCTCGTATAAGCAGGGCCACTGGCCAGGTGTAGCTGATAGCTCCACCCAGCCAGAGACCTGCAGGAGAAACACAAGACCAAGACTGTGGCGCCATAGCGACGCCTACATTACAGAGTGGTTGTATGGACTAGAAGTCTTATCAAAGTGATCCTATGATTTAACCCCGGACAGAGAAATGAGCGAAGTGATGAAAGAAACGGACACATTCTAAAGCAGACGACACATTTTGTCATCCTCTCAGTACAAGAAGTCACTTCATTCTCAGTTTACTACCTGTATTTACAACTTCTTGAGGATCAGTTTGAAATTGTTGCAGTATCATTTGTGACCCCCATCAGGTAAGCTGCCCCATTTGGTCTCTGAAGGTGGTATGGAGGTTATTGCATTTAATTTGCTTTCCCTCTGAACTACTGACGCTGCTATCAGGTTTCCCACTGAGCAGGGGCCACTAGATGTAGACCTACTGGTGTATGCCCTGCTTCTGAATGGAATATGTTTTTCCACTATGAATTAAAGATGTCAGGGCGGTCAGAACAGCTTCGGTACCAGCGTAAACTGCAGCCGAGTTTTGTTTAGTGGGCTCCAGGTGATTGGTGCCGTCTGTCAGCAGGGCTCATGGTTGGAGGGGTTCTGCTCTGAAAATGAGCTGGTGGGTTATTGATGTGCTTAAAAATGCACTAAATACAGAAGGATATTTAGACATTCCTTTACAGGGGAATCTGACCCTTGGGTGTCAGGTGTCAGCCCATCCACTGGCTTCCTCTGATGAATGAGAGCAGAGGCTGTGAACATGGTGGAGGAGCCATCCATGAACACCTGCGCTCTACAACATGCCATCTGAATATTTCTGGAAACTCCTTGGCCATCTCAGTATCTCCTCAAGCATTCAGTGAGGGGATCCTCAGTAGGATAACGGTCTACAGAGTGTTTTCCTCTTCAAGCCATGCCTGGCTTTGTGCTTCGATGAACGCATGGAAAGTGATGAAGGTATTAAAATGAAATAATGTTGCCTGTCTGAAGGAGGAATAACCAATCACTGCTGTCTACTTCTGTCATTGGCATGGGGGTTTCAGACACTATTAAATGATGTGACAAACATTTTGCTGGAAGCAGTCTGTGGCCTTCTAAAGCTCTGACTCACTCATTCACACGGTCTCCTCAGACACTGGTGTGTACATCAGTAGTTCTGGACCAAACTGCTGCACACTGCTACGAGTGTTCTGTGTGTGAGAAGCCTGATGTAATAGTTAGGGTCATTTTGCAATCTTTTACCATGTTCTAGCATGTTCTCACTCATCTGCAGGTTACACGGCATCTTTTTCTGTTTAAACACTGAAACTGGATCAGTTAGTAACTGGAGACAGGTGCATGTAATGCATCACTGTGGGATGTGTATTTGACTTTAGCTGCTTCTGCCAGCGTTAGTAGTGTAGCACCCTGTCTGTGGCTGTGCTTTTGTTGAAATGTTTTAAAGGATTCTGATTGTTATTTCTTACTGTATTTGGGCCTGTTTTGCCTCACTGGGACTTTTCACTGACCGTTAGGCACCATTAAAGAATTACAAGTTCTCAAGGAGGTATTTGTGAGTTTTGGTCATAGCCATCAGTTGGTTTACATGACAGAGATTGATAAAGGCTGAAAGAGGGTGTGTGGATGTAAAATATCTAAGCATCTATAATCCTCTAATAATTGCTCTTAAGCCTCTTTGTGGTTCCACAGGGCTGCACTTCAGGCGTTTCTCCAGCAGATGCCAGTGTTGTTTCAGACAATAAATGTTTCCTCCATGTGCTCTCAGATACACACTGGTCTTCTTGTGTGTGAGTCCTACTGGTTTGTGCTGCTGCTTTCTGTGTTTAATCTTTTGATGTGTAGGGCCTTAAACGACAGGCCCAAAAACAGCTGCTTCATGTACACTGGAGCTCTTGTTTCATTTCATATTTACAGAAGATGCAGTTGCAACCAAATCTTTTATATAACAATGAATTCCAGCATGCTTTAAAAAACAGACAGCACACATTTGCTGATTTATTGTTACTGGAAGGCAATCCAGATCTTTAGAAAATAATGTTGAGTCATTAAAACAAAAGGTCAAGTAGATAAGCTGTATGACTAACCATGAGCATTTTAGCTTTACTGGGTGAAGCTGCTCTTTGAAGTTGTAAGATTTAAACTAGTATAGGGCTTTGAAACTGTGGACAGATTTCACACAACTGTGCATGCAAACATTATAACTGTTGTCCACATATCATATCTGCTCTACCATTCAAAAGTTTGGGTTCATCCAGACAACATGTTTTCCATGAAAACTCCCACTTTTATCCATGTGCTAACATAACTGCAGGGTTTTCTAACCATCAATGAACCTTTCAACACCATTAGCTAACACAATGTAGCATTAGAACACAGGAGTGATGGTTGCTGGAAATGTTCCTCTGTACCTCTATGGAGATATTCCATTAAAAATCAGCTGTTTCCAGCTACAATAGTCATTTACCACATTAGCAATGTCTACATTAGATTTATCATTCATTTAATGTCGTCTTCATTGAAAAAAACTGCTTTTCTTTCAAACATAAGGACATTTCTAAGCGAGCCCAGGCATTTGAACAGTAGTGTACGTCTCCATGTTGCTTCAGTGTTTCTTTCCCATGGTTGTGCTGATGACCTTTCAGACTCTGTTCCACCCTGACACTGAATCAGTACAGATCAGGTAATATTCATTAGCACAAAAGATACAGTCTGTCTTTAATAACCTTTATCATTCAAAGCCCAGTACACTAAACGTATAGAAGGTAGTCCATCAGCAGCAGGAGTACATGTGGCGCTCTTACCGATCCCCTCTCTTGGCTCCCGGTCAGTGCAGATGGAACACAGCCAAGCCAGGTGGATTGTGGGAAAGATGGGGTGGTGCCCAGTGGTCGATAAATTAATTCTGCATTAGGATTCCTGCTGGCATCGCTGTGATCACCTGGCATGATGTGTCTGTGTAGGTATCCTGGCGTGGGGTTTGGTCCAGCCCCCCTCCTGGGCTGAACGCTGAGTTTTAATATTTCACCTGGCATCAAATGTTGTCTGAAGCACAGGTCAGCATCCACACTGACTCTACAGGGGAGAAAACAGCTAAAGAGTCAGTCTTTCAGTGAAAGCGTGACTATTTTCCATTTAATAAAAGTCTCAGAATGATGAAGTAATGTAACCTTCTGTTGTGCTCTGACGGGTTTCCATCTGAGGAGACATCCTGCAGGTAGTCATCCTCACTAAGTCACTGGATCTGGTTCTGTTCAAGGAGTCAGAAAAAAAAAAGCAAAATCACAAAGACATTTCTAATGCATAAATGACTAAAGATGGAGCCTTGCTCAGCAGTGTAGCGTGGTAAACTCAGGGTAATGACTTCATATGAACACCACGGTGCTGGACATTTAATGTGGGCTGGAGTTTTGTGAATGCGGTCAAAAATGATTGATTTATCTTGATGTTCTCCATAGGGTTCATAGCGAGTCCAATAGATATTTTTCTCACAACATAGATGGTAACCCTCAGGATCATATGCCAGATATTCAGAAAGGTTCATTGTTCTTAAAGGCCTCTGTTCTCTACAATGATAACGGTATTGCTAAACCTGAAGTACAGTTTGGATTGTTGGTTTGTTTCTGCTGAATGTATTTGCATTAAACGTTCTTAAGCCCCTTTCAGACATGCATCTGTTTCAGTTAATCGGATCAGCATATGAACGTGCTGGAATCATGTCTGAAAGAGCAAAAATCCACAAAATGTTAACAGGAGCTTCAGTCCAGTTTGCTGTTTGCAGCTGTTTGCAGCGTTTGCAGAGTTTATTAAGTGCTTGGAGCATCAGAGAGAAGCATTCATTTACACATGTGGAACAACAGCAGTAACTTCTTTACCTACTGGCTAATTATAGGTGGTCCCTGAAGAAAAGCAGATTGTGGTGCAGGCAGCAGACTTTCACTTACTGTTGCATGTCATACCGTTTCTAGGATACATAACCTAGTTTTTATGTAATTTCTTTTCTGTTAGCAGCATTCAGTATGGTGGATATTAGAAGTAGCACTTTTTGTAGTCTCCACTGTGACCTGCAGCTGTACATTAATAATGATGTAACTGAAGCTCAAGTCATTGTGGTCTCAAACAGGATCAGGGTGGACCTAGGATGGCAGAGATCAGTTTGTAAAGACTTTTTATTTCAATATGCTTTTCTACTTTTGATGCACTGCATTTCTTATATAATGTCATTTAGTTTTTTTTCTATAGACCTTAATGTGGATACAGATGATAGAAACAGTTGAAGCTTTCTCTTCTCAGACATTTCATAACTTCATCCTACATTTTTCTTCATAATTGGACAGGTGTATCTTTGTCTCTGTGGCTGAGGATCATCCCACCCTGTAGCCGTCCATCACTGGACCTTTTCTTTCCATTTCCTCATCCTCTCATGTAACCTGAGCTCTGCCTTCAGAAGTCCATCATTGTTTGCTTTTTAGCAGCTTCTATTTTTAAACTGCTGTTTCCTCGGAGGACAGCGAATGATGAGAAGAGAGATAGAGACAGAGAAAAGACAATGGATTTAAAGAGAGGTGAAGAGAGGGAAGGCGACAGAGACATACCAAGATAGGAGGAGGAAAATAGAACAATGAAAGTTGTAGCGTCTGGAGTGAAGGCTGATGGCCCAGCGCTGTCTGGCAGGCTGCCAGGTGGAGAGGATAGATGAAGGATGGAGACGAAAGCATCCTGAGTCTGGAGCTGCTCCAGGCTTCCATCTCCACTGAGACCACTGACTGGATGAAAACAGTGTGTCTGACCAGCTTGATTCCACCGCTGGATTCATGTTGTTTAAAACCAATGTTAAGTCTGTGACCACTGATGTTTGATGGACTTCAGAGGTTCCTAGAAAGTGACTCTGTGGTGCTCATCGCAGCTGTGAACGTAAATGTACATACACTTGTAAAGACAGTGTATATTCAGTTCAGTTTTACTTATCTAGCGCCAAATCACAACATAAGTCATCTCATAGCACTTCACATAGTAACAAATAAGAGATTCAGTCAATTCAATCATTCACGTTTAACCCTCTTATTTGTTTTGTGTTGTTGGTGTTCGTCTGAATGTGTGTTATTGTTGTTATTGTTTAGTTTAATAAATGTACATAAATATAAGTTCACTGCCTCAATTGTTTTGTTGTTCACATGTTGGTCCCTAACTTGTATAGATTCCAGCTACCTCAATTTTATACAGAACTTGTCAAGCTTAATAATTCCCCTTACAATTCCTGAAGCTCTTCTTGACAGCGCAACAAGAAGTGTTTCATATGCTGCATTATTATATTGGTCTAATCTAAATACTTGGCTGGTCGAATATCAGGTAGACTATGTAATAATTCTGCATAAAAACCTTTATCCTACATTTTAATATTAGTGGAGAAACATTATTAATAATCGTACAGTTATAATTGCTGGAGAAACTATTTAACCTTTACAAACATATTTTTAGAAATCCTACACAGATGAGTTTGATTTAAAGTGGCTCAGAGGAGTCAGCAGCTGTAGTCGACTGTAATCACTCACATGAAGGAAACACATCATGATACTAACACGGTTTGATCGCCACAGCCTTCTATATCACCAGAACACATCATTTAAGGTGCTGTGTGTATTGTTTTTGTTGTGGATTCTTAATAACAAAGCCGTTACTTGAAGAAGAAGGTACTTTATATAGAACTTGGCTTCATCACATGTACAGACAGGAACGGTAAACATGTCTGAGCTCTGAGCTTAATCTACTGTCCGGAGGTATAAGCAGCATTCACATGAACCATTGATGCTAGGCAAATATGCATTTGCTGTTATCATTACACTGTGTGGATGTAGCAGAAGACCTATAGTACGTCTACGAAAGAACCAAAATGCATGATTGTTTTTTCTAACAAAGATCCATGTGTGATACCCTCAGAGAAAAGTCTTACAGCTATAGGAGTCATTGAAAAGCTAAAGATTGGTCCAATGTGTTGCCAAAAACTGCTCATATTAAACCTACAGCACAAATCTGAAAGAGACTGAATTTCTAGCTGTGTTTTCTGCATACATTAAATCTTTGTGATGTGTTGAATTCAGGACAGAATGGTTCCATGCAGCCAACATTAACCGATCAGATAGCAGATACAGCTTATAATCATCAGACTGGACCAGATCTAGGTTTTATTAAATGTTCAGTGCTGGCCCCGTATATCAGTCTAACGCTGGAGGAGACAAAGACAGGAGGAGAGGAAAGCCTGCTGAAGACAAAGGTCACAGCTCTGCTCAGTCGATGCTCACAGACGATATTTTAGCTCCAGCTTTGCCACGGGCTTCTTTCCACATGTAGCTGCTCCATAGTTAGGATTAAAATACACTCAGCAGATCTGATCCTCTGAGACAAACTGCCTGAATGGGTAGGAGCTGCTGTCCAAACAGACGTTATCAGGATAATTAAAGTTTACGCCTCCTTCGACTGCCTCCTCTCATTCTGGTTGTTTCTTGTTTTATTGTTTAAAGTCACTTTCTCTCATATTGCTCTACTGTGTGAAATATTATGCTTTCCTCACTGTTTAGTCATTGAGATTGTCTTCTGATTGGCATGCTTCATGTGGAGACAGTTTGTGCTTCATTGTGGCTGTTTTAAAGTGCTGCTAACAGGAAGCTCAGAGGGTTGTCAGGTGTAGATGCTGCTCATTATCTGTGTTCTCTTTTTCTGCCCCCTCTGTTGATTGTGCAGTGACCAGAGTCTGAATGAGTGCATTTATAATAACTGCTGTATCGACCTCAGTTCTGGATGATTTAGTTGCAGCATTGTTGCAGTTTTAAACTCTATAATATTGCCTCTATTTGCGTGTTTGTCTTACAGTATTACAGCATTTCGCCATGCATATGTATCAAGGGCAAAAGCGACACATGACCTTTTCAGCAGTGATAGGACAAAAACTAAGAGACACTCTACGAAGTTTCCACATGCTAAACAAAAACCCTCTGAATTAATTTGCTCTTGACTGCAGCCTCTTTGGTTTTGTTTTGTCCTCCTCTTACAGAGTGGAAGTGTTAGTTTAATAAAAGTGTCTGAATGGAATTATACCAGTGTGCCAGTACTGAGGTACTAGACAACAGAAGAACATGAATCGGAACTAAATGCAGACACGTGCAGGCAAAGGAACTAAATGAACTGAAAGCACTTTATGTCTACCAGAAAGCAGTCTGAGTGGGAAAACAAATCTGTCTGGGAAGAGGCAAGAAGCTAGATTACAAACCCACAGCAGTTCAGAACGTTTGCAGCAGACAGGTTTACAGAACATTTTAGGTACTTAGAAAAGGAGGGAAACTTCCTCCATCAAGGAGGAATAGTTTCAGAGGAATTAGAGGATTCAGCTTCATCACTCCCCCCTTGTTTCCCCTCAAAGCAGAAAGAAGTTCAGTAAACACTGGATTTGTAGTGGACTGAGAGCAGTGAGAGTTAAGGAATGATGGCTCACCATTTACTGTAAGGCCAGCTTCAGGATAGGTGTGGATTGATGCCATAGGGAAGGTGTGTTACAGGCTCAGGCTGAGGGCTGAGACATGACAAGCTGAGTAAAAAGTCAGTTACAACCAAGTAAATTAGAAGGAGACTGAGGCTGCAGAAAACTACGTTTGTGTTTGATATGGAAGATGTGCAGAATGAGCGTGCACAGACGTATAGGTCTGATAGGACGGCCTGGAAAAGGCTTCTGGCCATGGAGAGCAAGCAGATGCTGTTTTTGTTCAGAGCAAATTAGCACCATTAAACAGCTTGCATTGTTAATCATTAACTCAGTCCAGCTAGTTTTATTAGCTAGTGTTGAGAGTAAGTGTGTTCCACTTTGTGCTGATCAATCAGTTTCAGATTCTGTTTCCTCTCTCTGAGACTTCACTCTGCGTTTTCCAGTCTGAGACTACACAGTTTCCCAACACGAATACTGGAATAAGTCACAAGATTTACCATGAACACACAGGAAAATCACATTAAACATTTAAAATAGCTCTTTGTGGTTAGAATCATCTTAGACAGCACACACAATCATTAGTAAGTGAGATATTTATTTATTCTACATGGAAATGTAGAACCAGATGCCCAGAATGATCAAACCTGAGAAACATCCCATAATCAGGATACTCACATCCATAAAACACAGCTGTTGGTGAGGTGTCAATATATGGGACCAGATCTGAGAAGGAATGTAATGACAACAACCCGTGAGGGTCACTGTAGCAGCACTGTTAGTGCTTTTCTGTTGTTATTTGTGTTGTATTTTTGTTTAGTGTTCTTTATTATTTTCCTCATTAGTATTTAACCCATAGACTCCATCACTGCTTTAAGCTGTTCTTATAATGGATGTATATGATCGGTGTTCGAGGTAAAATGTAGATTTTCTCATCACTTCTGTGGGACTCTCTGAATGTAAGACAGAAAAACTGGACTAGATAAATTCTTACTTTTCAGTTAAGTGTGAATTGTGTTTGTGGCACATCTTTCACTAGCAGTTAACTCAAAAGGACTCCGTATGCTGGAAACAGTTGTGACTTTGTCTGATTGTCCACTTCCAACGTGTGTGAATGTAACTGAAGCTGGATGGCTGTAGGGCTGTTCCCTCCATACATCCCATCTGTCAGTCAGCGTCTTCCTCAGCTGATGGCTGCATCTGGCAGTCAGGTGTGTGAACAAAACCTTTTCCTCATTATGAAGCTGAGCCTCCTAAAGGCGTTAATAAAGGACAGCCTTCCTTGTAGCTGCAGGAACCCTGCAGGGCTTTATTGATCACAGTTAACCCATTGTAGGATCAATAACACTGTTACCAGCATGGCACCTGATATGATTGACTTTGTCACCTTAGAGCTGCAGGCAGGGCGGGGTTGGTCACACAAACAGCACACATGTACACACACAGCGACAACTCCTGTGTGTTTGGGTTAAAATAGGAGAAACCTGATGAGTGACAGAGAGCTGCTCAGGGCCAGTAGAGAAGGAGGATAAAGATGATGGTCATAAAGATGATGATCATAATGATAACTGCAGTAAAAAAAAAGGGATTTTTCTTACTGAACACAGTTTTCAAAAGTTGTCACTGATTACATTTTGTGTTGAACAGTGTTAAGCATGTAGGTGGCAGCGCATTGGTCAAACCTCAGATGGTGGAAAAGAATGCACAACTGTTTGTTTCATGACCCCCCACACAATACAGTCGTTTCTTTTGCACTTTGCCACATCTTTTTTACATCAGCTAAGCACACATTTTTTTTGTAATATTTCTACATTTTTTTCAGTTTTTTTGCATTTACATACATTCACAGTTGAACCAATAAAATGTGAAACTTTACTAGCCTAGAGGTGCTTAATGTGCAGTATGGAGACTTGGATGGTTTAACTGCAGCTTCAAGACTCCAGTCAGAACACAGCTGGAATAAAAGGAGAGAACGGTGAGAATGCTAAAATAAAGTTACTACTTGGGTCATTTCCAGGCCAAACATCCCTCTCACTGTGGTGGTGTCAGAAATACAGGCTGCTGTATATTTTAAGAATAGTTAGTATTAATAAAAGCATGTGTAGATGTTAAATTTGTGCTCTTGGACTGCAGGACGTCTGAGATAACCATCAGTAGGACCTCCACACACAGAGGCCATTAGCTGGCAGTGTTAATGGCTACTGATGGTCAGAGGTTATCCACTTCTCCATTAGGAAGGCAGGTGTTAACATGGAGCAGGTGTGTGTGTGTGTGTGCTATAATTAATCTAACAATCTAACACACACATTTGTAGTGATTTCCACAGTGGGGACTTGCTCTTGTGGGTTCACAGATCCAGTCTTAAGCTGCTGCTGCTGCTTTCATGCTGATCAGGGCCATCCAGATCATATAAACATCTCTGAAACAGTAGAAACAGTTAGAATGTGGAAGGTTGTGATCACCACATTAACAGCTTGTCGCCCTGCAGACTAACATCTACATCTACAGCTACAGATATTACACCTGACAGGTAAAATGTTCCTGTTGAACTGCTGTAGTCCTGTTTCTGTTTTTTCTCTAATATTATGAGATGTTGTACCTCAGTGTGTATTAGTTTGCATCTGTTTCCCCCTGAAATGATGTGAGATGCTGCTCTGCTCCCTCTGATGTGGAAATGTTCATGATATCCTGCAGTGTGAGCGTTCTCTAACTTGTCACCATTTCTTGTGGAATTTACTGTATATCTCAAATCGGTATTTTCCTGTTTGTTTTTGTGGTTTTATGAGATCATTAATAGAATCATTCTGATTATTTTTCTCTAAATGTCAGAGTTTCAGACCAAGATCACGATGTCACAGTTAAAGCTCCACACTGACTCCCTGTGTTCCAGCTCTCTTCCTCTAATGCCAACAAACTGTCAGTGTCTGCATTCAATGGGCGTCTTGTTGCATACATTAATGCCACTGCAGCCTTTCCTCCTCTGTGTTAGGTTTCACTGCATTGACACGCTACAGTACGCATGCTGAACACTTGCACACACACAATGCAAATATACGCACTGTACAATACCCACAACACATCTGATCTCCAAGACATACTGTGGCCTTTTCTTTCTGTTCAGTGCAGCGATGTGAAAGACGCATATAATGTAGAGAAAAGTGAGCAGTGAGCACATTGTGTGTGTCCAGCTGACAGAGCCTGGCGTGATCTGCTCCATGTGTAATAATGGCATGGACGAGACAGGAAAGCCACCAGCGAGGATAGAGTTCAAGCAGAGTGTAGTCTGCACGTTGTCATTTCACTCTTTAAAACTGTTTAAAAATAACTATTCAACACCTTGATAAGAGCTGTACAGGTCCAGTGTTTATCAAGTAAAAATCCTGTTTGTTTTGAACTGAAAGGTAAAGGTCTGTGAATGAAAAAACAGATCTAGAGAAGCAATAACCCTCCTGTTGTCCTCATTTACGGGCACCAAAAAAATTCTTTCCTTGTCTGAGAAAAATCCAAAAATTCAGCAAAAAAATTCCAAAAATTTATAAAAATTTGTCAAATCTTCAGGAAGAAAATTCTAAAAATTCCTTAAAAGTTTCCCTTAACATATTTTTAAAAATCCACAAATTTGGCAAGAAATAAAAATTTAAAAAATAAAAAAATAAAAATTGTAAATATTTGTAAAAAATGAGTAAAAATCTTCAAAAAAAAAATCATAAAAATATCTAAAGTGATTCCATTTGTATCAGTAAAAGTTCTAATATTTTCTCTAAGAACATTCAGAAAAATTTTGCTGGATTTTGGGTGATTTTTTTTCTGAATGTTCTTAAAGAAACTGTTTTATTAACATTTTTTTTTTCCCACCAAAAAATGTTCAAAAAATTTCCCAAAAAATTTTGAAAATGTGGAAGTTTTCACTGTGAAAATATATTTTTGTCTCCCCACATTTTCAAACTTTAAAACGGGTCAATTTGACCCGCAGGACGACATGAGGTTTAAAAGTTTCCCTTAAAAGTTTTATTTGAAAAAAAAAAATAAATAAAATAAAAAAAAATCCCCCAAATTTGGCAAGAAAATTCTTGTAAAAATTTTCAAAAAAATCCTAAAAATCTTCCCAAAAAATCCTAAAAATACACTGGATGTTGGTTGATTTTTTTCTTTTATTGTTGATTTTTTTGATGAATGTTCTTAAGAAACATTTTCAACATTTCTTTTTTTCCACCAAAAAATGTTCAAAAAAAATCCCAAAAATGTTGAAAATGTGGTCATCAGAAATTTCACTGTGAAAATATATTTTTTTCCCACATTTTCAAACTTTAAAATGGGTCAATTTTGACCTGCAGGACGACGTTAAGCATTAATAAAGTCCCAGCATTTCATCCACAAACATCCAAACATTAAGCTTAATAAAGGGATTTCACTTCTCTGCACTTTCAACAGTGAAGAGAAGCTAAATGAATGCAGGAAATCTTCGGCCAACAGGGCCACAAAGCTGAGCTTATAGAGACTTAAATAGAACAGACAGTGAAGGTGAATCATTACTCAAACTATTCTGTCCTGTTCACCTCACAATTCAAGAAGTCTAGTAGTATAACACCACTTTTATCAGACCCTGCTTTATGGTGACGTTGACATCACAGCAAATATTTATCATCAGTAAAAGAATGGATGGCCAGAGCTATGAAGCTACAATAGATGATAGTTTCAGGTCAGTTCTGGAAGAATTCATTGTGACCTCCTCTCATATCATCCTTTAGGATTGTTCAATTATCCAACAAACTTGTATTTGTGTGTTGATGAACCCTGAGGAACGTCTACAGAGAAGTGGTGATTTACAGCGCTAGCTCCTCATATGTCCTCGTTGGTTGTGTGTCGCTGTCCCCACACAGACCAGTGACCTCTCTGTCTCTCAGTCTGTCACCGTCCTCTATAACCCTGTTTCCTTTCAGCACCTCAGCAGATGGGCAGCAGGGCTCCTGTCTCTCTCCCTCACTCTCTATGTCTCTCTCTCAGTGGGGAGCAGCCTTTTGATATCACTCCAAGCTACATCCCCTCCCACCGCCTCAGGCCTCACTCCCCATTGTTTCTATTGTTCAGCCTTGAAAGTGGGTTAAGAAAGACAGCAGTGGAGGACAGAAGGGACGGAGGGCAGCGGTCGAGAGACACCGAGAAACACTGGCAGAGAGAGAGAGAAAATCAAGATGGAGGGGAGGGAGGAGGTGTCAGATTATATGAATACAAGACAGGGAGATGATGAAATGGTGGAGGGGTGTGTGTGTGTGTGTGTGTGTGTGTGTGTGTGTGTGTGTGTGTGTGTGTGTGTGTGTGTGTGTGTGTGCGTGTGTGTGTGTGTCCGGGGGATGATTTGTAAAAGAAACAGATTGGGGAGGTGAGGTATGGATACCAGAGGGAGCTTAGTGGAAAAGTGGTGAAAGGTAAGAAAGGGGAAGTTGAGTAGAAATCAGGGATCAGTGTGGGAACAGAATGTGCTGCTAGTTCATTCTAGCAGAAAAATGAATACCAGCATCATGAGCTTAGAAGGTTGGAACATTTTTAACCAAAGCACATCTACAGTTTTTTACACAATTGTAGAATTGATGTAAGGCGAAGTTAGTTTGAACAGAGTGAGATAAGGAACACTGATGCTGCTTTCTGGTAACAACTGCACGGATTTGCTCCTCTGGATTATTATCCATGGCAGCAGCAACTGAGAATTATGGATTATGTAGTACTTGTGTACTTGTGATTATTGCATTATCTGTTGTGCTGTGTTTTATGTTAAGCAACACTGGTGCCATTGTAGATTAAGAAAACATTAAAATAGGATTAAAGAATGAGAAGAGTGGCACCATAAACACCTTACGACAGAACCATGATAGAAACAAGTATCACAGAAAGTTCCTGCAGCATTCTGTCCACATCCACGCAGCTGCTGACATCTGGATTTATTTTGGTTCTCTAAATATGTTCTTCTGTTGTGCTGGATTCCACAAAAGCTCCCTAAGGTTGTGTTACAGATGTGATGAAACTTTAAGGCCACAGATGCTGGAAAAAAGTTCAGCCAACATATTAACAGAAGTCGATGCCAAACTGACTCCATCTGTGGAGCAAACGCAGGCATTTACAGAAGAAGCACTCATGATCCACATGTTCTACATGGTTTAGACATTTTAGGCATGAAAAGCAACTCTGTACGCTGCATGTCCACACACACACGCACACACACACACACGCACACGCACACGCACACGCACACGCACACGCACACGCACACACACGCACGCACGCACGCACGCACGCACGCACGCACGCACGCACGCACGCACACACACACACACACACACACACACACACACACACACACACACACCTCAGCAGTTCTCATTAGCTCTCAGGATGGTTTTGAGGCTCGTTTGTCTGCCTGATTTAACTCTAGCACTGCTATGAATACATGAGTTTGTCCCATTTCTTTATTTTGTTCAGCCTCTATAGTCCAACACTGAACCAACCCAAGTGAAGTGTCTGCTTTTATTTGGAACTAAGATTACCTGTTATTAGAGTCACTGTCGTGGTCAGAAAACGTCCACGGTTGATTTGTGCATCTTTTCAGCCTGCTCTGCAGCTGTTCTAATTTCAGGGTTGCTTCTTAGAAAAAGGGTTTCAATGCTCGACACCCTTTGGAATTACATCACAACTTCCTTTAAAAGTATCTGAAATTGGGAGACAGCAGGGGCAAAAACCTCAGCCCCAACATTTATTCAGGTTTTAAACAGTAAACAGGATTATACTGCATGACACCACAAACATTCAGTGTTAGTGTGAAGGGTGGAAACCTTTACAGTTCTGCTTCATTCCTTTCTCACTGTGACGTAGTGGCAGCAGACTTGTAGCTTCATCAAGAAGGATGAAGGTTTCTTATGTGGTTAAATAGGATTAAGGCATTTTCATAGAACTGTGTTAAGCTATTGACATTTTTAAACTGTACAATTACTAAACTAGGCTTTTCTGTGCTTTTCTGTGCTTCAAACTTATCTGTGGTGTTTCTATAAAGAACGGGCTCCTGTTTGACTCCTGCTATAAGACGCATCTTATCTGAGACCACGGTGTTCCCCAGATAGTCATAATCATTAAATCCTACACAGAGGCCAAACAATAATTCTATGATTAATTAAGGTCCTAATCCCAGTTTAAGCTCTGTGCATAATTACTGAAGTTCTGTCAGCAGTAAAAAGAGGCCACTGAGCTAATTTGGAGGGGAGTTGTTGCAGCGACTGATCAGCTGACTGTTAGCCTGGTCTGTCACTGCCAATGTGTTGTCAGTCAAACTGTGTATGTGGATGCGTGTTAGTCCTCTTATGTGTGTTTATGGTGTCTTCATTACGTATTCATATGTGCACAGGGAGCGTATCGGTGCTGTGAGCAGCAGACGTTCAGTCTGGCCTCAGGCATGGAGCTGTCATGGCAATCTGTCCAGATGGACGCAGGGATTCATGCTTACATGGGGATCATGATGAATTACTGCATCTCTGTCCTTCCTGCTCAATTGTTGATGCTTTAAAATGTATGTCTTTTGACACAAATTTATGTGCTAAATATTGTTTTATTGTTCTATATGACTGAACTCTCTACTTGTTACTTACTTTCTGAGTGTAATGTGAGTGGTTTACACTGTTAAAAATATTTTAGTTATTTAGCTGAGAATTTAAAAATGTAAAACTCTGGACCATTAAACAAGAGATATCCTGTTGACACCTCCAATTGCAAATAAGATTATTGGTGATTATTACCTTCTCTGGTAATGGATTTGAATCTACAGAGCTTTGTGACTTTTTTCATCCAGTCCTCCACAGCTCAGGACGAGGCGTGGCTGAGGGTAGAGTCCTTATCCTGTCATTTCCCAGTAAGCATTTCAAAACCAGCTGTTCTGCCTGAACTGTCTTTTGCAAATGCTTTTATATTGTTTTTTAAATACATAAACAAAATCAGAGCAAAATACAAACTACTCATGTCAGTCAGTTAGGACCTACGTTAATATCTGTACTTGTTGACGACAGAGTAAGTTAGAGGGGGTAAACTAATAGAGATATCACAGAGCCCATATATGTGAATGCATAGTCCTGATGATGAAGCATGGAGATAGGACTGTGATGATATGGGGCTGCATGAATGCAGAAGGTATTGGGACAGTGACATCATGGCACCATGAATGCATATAGAAAAAGTACTGGCTGACAAGAGGCTCCCAGTCTGCAGAAGCTTGAGGAAAACATATATTCCAGCAGGACAATGATCCAAAACACACTGGCAAAATAACAGAAGCCTCTAAAAAAGAAAAAAGTCAAAGCTATGACCTGACCTGGACAAGTATGTCATCTGACTTGATTCCAGTAGAGCATCTTTTAGGGTATTTGGAAGAGAAGGGTAAAGCAGTCGAAAAAACAGTGAAGAATGACAGAACATCTCTCCA
The DNA here is from genome assembly GCA_027123335.1 of Amphiprion clarkii. Classification (NCBI taxonomy): domain Eukaryota; kingdom Metazoa; phylum Chordata; class Actinopteri; family Pomacentridae; genus Amphiprion; species Amphiprion clarkii. The sequence continues at coordinate 677,709 of CM049571.1, read as the reverse complement.
GAAATTCAGTATCATCCAAGCTAAAGAAGACTGAGACTGTAGATACACAACGTACTGAAACAATAAAAGCTTTGTATCTTAGTAATGAATGGTTTACTTGATGTCCTACTGTGGAGTCTGCATTTTAATACAGTAAATCTAAACTGTTGGGTACCTACAGTTCCACTTTGATGTAATACAGTTACTATAAGGTGATCCAGTTTTGAATCCTTTGACATTGAAGTGATATCACACAGGGCTGTACTCATTTCTGTTGCATCCTGTAATTTGTACCACATTTATAACTTTAAACCAATTTAGTATGTTACCTTCGTACTACAGCTGAGTGACAGAGTAAAGTGATGAAAAGAAAAGGATAAAGGAGTTAGCCAGCGGAGGCATTTATGAAGAGATTAAAGCAGATGAGCCTTGCTCCAGAGGTCACCTGACCACCACTTATCTCCTGGACCTTGTTATCTCAGTGCGCTCAATTAGGCTAGCCCAGGCCATCCACTAATTTGATTGGCCAAGGCCCTGGCCCTACTCAGGATGGACAGCCAATAACCTCAAAGGTCGTATTCCTGAGCAAAGTGAGTACCCAGAATTGTCTTTGGTTGAATGATGATCGAGATGACAGAAGCTGGCGGAAATCATGCATGAAGACTCACAGTGACTGATGGTTGAATGTAGCTGTGGTTGTCAGTTGTATCATGGTAAACCCTGCTGAAGTTCATGGCTATAATGCTGAAGGTCAGTGGCCCTTAAAAAGAAATAAACCCTGCAGTGTGATGTCAAGGAAATAGAGTTGTATACAGTAAAAGGTTCATCTTGTCCTTTTAGTTATGATGTTGTATAAACAGACCAGTGTCTTTTGCAACAAGTGTGAATGAGAAACCAACTGCAAAGACGTAATTGAACGTTAGATATGAATGGTGATATGGAAAGAAGAAGAACCCCCTGACTGAGTACAGCTATGACGTTTTGAATATCCATGTTCATCGACACAAACCCTGGATTAAAGACCTTTCCTACTGGCATTCTTCTCTGTATTTGTGTTCCTGCCAGGCTTCAGTCACAGCCTCAGCACTGCTGTTTCAGAATCTGCTCTAATCAGATAACAGAATGTGCCTTTGCTCTGCCTGTTTTATTGAGAAGCTTTGGGAGCCGACTGGGTTGCCGTCTATCACACCAAGCAGCAGCAATGGAACACATTCTAAGCCAGATTCAAAGTTATAGTCTTTTCTGCTAACATTAGCTTCATGGACAAGGACATTTCCTTTGTGGACTTTAGGTCGCTTATATGTTTATATCTACCAAATATCTGTAAAAATGGATGAATATAGCACATATGAATTGGAATGAAGAAAGGTTTGGGGTGTCGTACAGGTTGGATAACCAACTAAATGTCACTAAAATTTAGGTTTTTTCTGTCTACTGTTGTCATACAGGTACAGGTGTCTCGTGCAATCATCAGAGCGACTGGCTTTACCTTAAGAATCTTTGCAGTTGTTAAGTTTTTTTTTTTAACTAAATAACTGGATTTGTGGTGTGCAATTTATTTCAGCCCATGAGAGAAAGGTGTTGATTGTAAACTGTTGGAAATAAAGCAGGGCTCTTCAGAAATTTTTACATAAATTCCGGTCTGTCTCTGAGTTCCCTGCTAGTGATGCTTTCTGCTGTATATGCTCACAGGAAAATGATGCATCCTACAGATAGTATATCCTGACTGTACCTCCAGTGTGCAGACAGGGGGATTTGTTCTGGTCCTTAGTGCATGTGTGTAGGTGTGCGTGCTTGCAGAGCTGTGGGTTGTGTGTTCAGTAATCTGAAGTCAATGGAGCATAGCAGGTCAGAAAAGAATGCCAAGGTAGGGATTTGAGAGGAGTCATGGACATAAAAGCGTACAATCATTTTAACTTATGACCTTCAAAACACACACACACACACACACACACACACACACACACACACACACACACACACACACACACACACACACACACACACACACACACACACACACACACACACACACACACACACAGGCCATTGCCCATGTTGACAGGGTAATAGTGTGTGAGAGATGAAGGTCAGCGCTAACAGACTGATCCTAAATGCCGTTCACAGTAACCCACAGACTGCAGTTCTGTGTTGTGTAGCATTTAATCCAATCATATTTAAAGTTCTCTGGTGAAAACAACTCACTGAAGTGTGGACAGACAGAATATACTATTTGGAATATAATATTTGGACATTGACACAATTTTCACCATTTCAGCTCTGTACACCACCACAATGGATTTGAAATGAAACAAACAAGATGTGGTTTAAGTGCAGACTTTCAGCTTTAATTTGAGGGTATTTACATCCACATCAGGTGAACAGTGCAGGAATTACAACACATTTTACATGTGCCCTGCACCTTTTTAAGGGACCAACAATAACTGGACCATTGGCTGCTCAGCTGTTCCACTGCCAGGTGTGTTATTACCTCATTATTTTAGTTATTACAGGTCTAGAGTTCATTTCAAGTGTGGTATTTGTGTCTGGAATCTGATGAGGTCAACTCTCAATATGAAATCCAAAGAGCATCACTGTTAGTGAAGGAAGCCGTCATTAGGCTAAAAAATCTAAACAAACCCATCAGAGAGAGCAAAAACATTAGGTGTGGCCAAATCAACTGTTTATTGGATTCTTAAAAAGAAAGAGTGCACTTGTGAGCTCAGCAACACCAAAAGACCTGGAAGACCAAGAAAACCAGTGTGGTGGAAGACAGAAGAATCCTTCCTTGGTCAAGAAAAACCCTTCACAACAGTCGACCAGATCCAGAAGACTCTCCAGGAGGTAAAAGTCAACAGTTAAGAAGACTTCACCAGAGTGACTACAGAAAGTTTAACACAAGGTGGAAACCGTTGGTGAGCCTCAAAAACAGGAAGGTCAGATTAGAAACTGCCAAAAAACATGCAAACGTGTGCAGTTCTGAAACAACATCCTATGAACAGAAGCGACAAAGATCAACTTGTATCTTTGAAAATGTAGAGCTTGTATTGATCATATCTAAGTAGTCAGTTCCCTTCTATGTTGCAGGTAGGTGGAGACAGACGCACGGCTCACTGACATTCATACCGACCTAATTAACATCAGTATAAACTAGCATGTCTTTGGACTGTGGAAGGAACCCTAAGCACTCTGTAAAACCCATGCAGGCACACAGAGAACATTCAAACTCTACAAGATAGACCTTAAACTCCACGCAGAAAGGCCCAAGGACCTTTGAGCTGTGAGACGACGGTGCTAGCCACTGCACCACTGTGCCACCTGTCCCTGCTGTTCTAAATAGCACAAGGCCTGATCTGTAGTTGCATGGGTGAAGAAAAGATGCAAAAGAAGAAGGCTCCACACTAACTTTTTCCACTGCTAGCACTCCCCCAGTGTCACTACCTGCTTAACAAATTTACCGATGTTCCCTGAACGCCTCACTGTGAAGGCTAGCCGTTGGTATCTGTGGTGTGCTTAGATCGGAGTTTGCTTTGGGAAAAATATTTTGGAAAACTACATTTTTGGTTTTTCGCATATCAAACAAATCTGTCTGGTGATTATAAGACCACAGTTTATTCACTATGGATGGTGTCGCAGCGCTAAATGAAGCCAAACCTTTTCTTTATACAATAGGTATAGTATCGTTTTTGACTGCATTTTTAACACGACATGGTCACAGTTTCTCTTTTTTCAGGAAAACAACTGTCAAACATGTAAGCTTACTGACTGCAGGAACTGAGGAATGAATCTGTACTAATCTACCGTTTAGACTACCGGGTGTGTTCACTCTAAATACTCCGGATCACTTATGGTATAACGATAATAATGGCTCTGACCAGTGTGTGTGTATCTGTGTGTGTGTAGGTGTATTCTTGCTGTGGTTGAGTCGACATGTGGGATGACCAAATATAACCTAAGCCCAGGGGTCTCCCACATGCTGCATTGACACATATAGGTCACCCAACCACCTACACACACACACACACACACACACACACACACACACACACACACACACACACACACACACACACTCCAGCATCGCTGACAGATTCAGTGTCCATGTCTTGGTGTGCCTCTTTCTTTTTTTGACTCTCATCATCATCTTCCTCAGGCCATTTGTCTTCAGCCACTTTGTCTGCTGACCTGCTCAGATCTCTCCACTCACAGATGCTGCTTTTTCAGATGTTAGCTACTGAAGGACTTTGCTCTTTAGAGAAGGCTTTATTAGTGACTAAGTCATTGACAGTTTAGCCAGTGATGTCATTAGTTTATTGCCTCGTCTAAAAAAAAGTCAGGAACACTGGACTCGTAGCATTTTATTTTTTTTTATATAGATTGTAGATCATACTATAGAAATATCTATAAAATGTGAAATTTACTGATCACAATCACACTCCCCAGAGAGCAGGAATCTCCTGCATTTTGAACACAAAACATCTGGAAAAACATCAATTCATGATGTCAATATAATCTGGTGTACAGTAGAAGAGCTAACCCCAGTGGATGACCCCATCTGATGAACTTTGCTTTCATTTTGACTCTGCATTGCTAAAGCTTTGCTGAATGGAATATTCTGTTCATCAATTCTGTATTGTTGGTTTAACGATAAGAGGCTTTAAAGTTTATTTAAGATCAAAGTTCCTCTGGTGTAATTTTACTACAGCAACCAAACAAGCATTTACAGAGCATATTGAACGTTTATAAAACAACTATTATCAATCAGGATCAGTAACTGGATGGGGATCCAAACCACCTGCGCTGCATCATAAACTAAACCTGAGACAACTGGTAATGAAGTACTAATGAGTGCGTGTGTGTGTGTGTGTGTGTGTGTGTGTGTGTGTGTGTGTGTGTGTGTGTGTGTGTGTGTGTGTGTGTGTGTGAGAAAGAGAGAGAGAGAGAGAGAGTAGTCTCTGGTCTAATTGGTTAAGGGATGTGTGAACTGTGCAGAATAACAAGCACAGCTGCAGGTGTCTCCCAGAAATGGGGGAAGTGTCTTTGTGTGTGTGTGTGTGTGTGTGTGTGTGTGTGAGATCCTAATGTCTTCATAAGCACCCTACAGATAGCTTCATTGACTGCTGATTGTGTAGATCTGCCAGATGTGTTTTCAGTGTGAGGAAATACTTGTTTTTCTATGGTTTTAAATGCAGTCAGGTTTCTGCCAGTCAGTCTTTTCCTCTTGGTATTTCTGTAATAATTTTGCTGTCAGTATGTCGTGGTCATATTGTTTATAGTTTTACTGTATCTGAGCTTTATGATCTTGACTGAATTTAGCACAAAATGTGCAGTAAATGTGCACACCCAAGCAAAATATAACTGTATTAAATCAGATGAGATGGCCCATGACCTGACAGCTGTTTTCTGTGACAAGCGACGGATTTTGTGTTAATGGGCAGAGATATGAGGATATACCACTTTCCTGTTTCCCACCATTATGTGTGCTAGTACACCAGGAAACAGCTTCTTCTGTCCCTCTGACCTGTCCAGGGTGGTAACTGGAATGTTGTGTGTAACATTTCAGGTTCCACAATGGCATCTGTGTGCGTTTGATCAATGTCAGACGAGGGGAAGTAATGTCCAGTTGGGCCATGTCAGCTGTGTAAAAGTGATTATTTGACCAGTAACAAAGTTAATATTAAGGAATTAAGTCAGCATTCGTAGGCAGTTGGTTAAAATCACTACAAAGTCTTTGATTTCAGTCAGTCATGTACACATTTATTACCAGCAAAATATAACCTGGCTGGTCAGCAGTGAAGTTTCCTTGTTACTCCGCCAAGGACTGCGGCGGAGTTATGTGATGATCAGCGTCCGTCCGTCCATCCGTCCCTCTGTAACATTACTCAAAAACAGGAGCCACCTCCTGGTCAGTGCTACATAGAATGCAAGTGTCTGGCACTTCTGGTTTAGCATCTCTTTTATTCTGTGTGCAGAGGATTTGGACACATCTTTTTGGCAGTGCTGGTTGGATTGTGTAGGAGCAGTGTGAACTGGTACTAGGGGGGTGAATCTGGGATACCAGAGTTCATCCTAACCTCCTGGAGGTGTTGTGGGACTAAATAGGCGGAACACCGTTGAAGGGAGGTTTCCACCTGATGACCCCCAGAGATGAGTTAGGAATCACTGCTCTCTGGTGTGTATAGTGATGGTCAGGGGTCCTAGGTCCTTCATTGAATGGCATCCTTCACGTTTGGAGCACAAGTGTCTTGTGTTTAAATTAGCTATGCACCATATGTAAGCAAACGAACCAGACAAAGTGATGTTTGGACACTTTAGAACAGGTCTTCACCGCTAATGACAACACGGTGAGTAGCTATGGCTCAGGTTGGGATTTGTGTGAAATTTTCAGGGAAGGTCAGAAGTGACTCAAGGACCAAGTGATTAGATTTTGGCAGTGATTTGGCTTATAGTCTGGATCCATGGATTTGTTAAAATTTCTGTATCATTGCCAGATAGCGGCACGGCGTCACTGTAACCATGACAACAAGTGAACACTATGTCAGCTGCCTGCTGATGATCACATGATTGTGATCCTACTACAAATCCACCACTGAGGACCATGAATGGTTTAAAGATTTTGTCTGTTGAAAATGATACGCCTGAGCAGCCTTGGAGGAGTACTGCTCTCTGAGAGCTTTTCTAGTTTTTTATTGCTACTCACCCACTAACAAATAGTCTCCAAACACAGGTAGTCTTCATAGAGCAAGTCTGAGAAATGCATAGAGCAGTATAAATTAAACACGGTGTATAAAGAGTTGTCTGCTTGTTTGTTCACTAGAATATATTAAACTAAAAGAACAGATATTTGTCCTTGTAAGGACAGGAGAAATGCCATATTCACCATTTGGTTGTGAATACTTAAACAGTACATTTGCACACATATGTCTGCCTGGGTTAATGTGTGTACTCATGCATGCGTCTGTGTGTAAATGTGTGAGTGTGTTATTGATTGGCGCAGATGTTCCACGTGGCCTCCAAGCCACAGATGGCCAGCCAGGTTGTCTTCTCTTGCTCTTGTGTCGTCTTGGCACGTCATTAGACATGCAGGGACTTGTACATGTTACACGTGCACATTTGTGTGTGTTTTGTGTGTGCATGACTCCTTGGACTACTGCTGACCAGCTGCCACCAGAGGCTATTGTGTCACCAGACGCCGATGCTATATAGCGGTGTGTGTGTGTGTGTGTGTGTGTGTGTGAGAGTGTGTGTGTGAGAGTGTGTGTGTGTGTCTGAGTGTGTGAGCGGGAAGCATTTTAGCTGGACTGTGTGTGCTGGTCTCAAAGTGGTAAAATAGCATCATCAGTATTGGTGTTCGCTGGTATTAAGTGTGTGTGTGTGTGTGTGTGTGTGTGTGTGTGTGTGTGTGTGTGTGTGTGTGTGTGTGTGTGTTGAGGAGAAGAGGACTACGGAAGGGCTAAATGAATGAAGGACCCGTGCCGTCACTTGGCCCTTGTGGCCCTGCGAACTCATTAACTGGAGAAAAACGACCGCACCTCCTGTTGCTGAAGACAAAGCCTGGTGGGAGTGAAACGTGTGCATGTGTGGGGGTGTGAGGAGTGAGACATGCTGGTTGGGCAGCACTCTGTGTGGTGGGGGTCAGAGGGTAGACAATAGGCTCGGCGCACGACGACAGCCTTTATTTGACTAGACAATCAGGGAAAAGTGTTTAAGGCCTGCTGGGGACAGACACACACATGCACACACACACACACGCACACACACCTACGCATGCACACACACGTACGCACGCACGCACACGCACACACACACACACACACTTACACACACACACACATGCACACACACATGCACACACACATGCACACACACACACACCCAGAGACGCACACAGAGACGCACACACACACGCACACACACCTACGCACACACACACACACACACACCTACGCATGCACACACACGTACGGACGCACGCACACGCACACACACACACACACACACATGCACACACACATGCACACACACACGCACACACACCCAGAGACGCACACAGAGACGCACACACACACGCACACACACACACCTACGCACGCACACACACACACACACACATGCACACACACATGCACGCACACACACAGAGACGCACACACACGTACGCACGCACACACACACACACACACATGCACACACACATGCACGCACACACACAGAGACGCACACACACGTACGCACACACACACACACACACGCCTACGCACGCACACGCACGTACGCACACACACACACACACACTTACACACACACACACATGCACACACACACACGCACACACACACACACACATGCACACACACACGCACACACACCCAGAGACGCACACAGAGACGCACACACACACGCACACACACACGCACACACACCTACGCACGCACACACACACGCACACACACATGCACACACACATGCACACACACACACAGAGACGCACACACACGTGCACGCACACACGCACACACACACACACGCCTACGCACGCACACGCACGTACGCACACACACACACACACACACACAGAGTTTTACACAGGCCCTGCTGAGGCCATGTCCTGCTGTCTCTGTGCTTTTGACTTGTGTTTCGCTTTCAGTGCTTTCTGGATTCCAGCACTCGTCAGCTTCTTCATTTTATATCTTAAAAGATGCACAGCAGAGCCACACTCTGCAGGCTCTGGACATTGTTTCTGCTTTTGTTGTGTCAGAAATGTGAAATCTGCTTCAGCGCAGGGACACAGTCACAGGATTTTAACATTTTTTTTAGGTTTTATTTCTATTATTTTGGCAATCATTTCTGCAGACTCTATTTTGGCTTTTGCAAGTTTGAAAAACACACTGGTTGTCTCACTGCTGGTGTGTGTTACAGTGGCCACGTTTACATGAGACCTTTAATTCCTCTTTAATTCGGAATTAAAGTTAATTCCGCTTTAAAATCTCCTTGTAAACACTTCATTCCGAATTAAAAACTTAATTCCAAATAAACTACCTGGTTTATTCCGATGTTAATTCCGAATAAACTAATTCCTGTGTACGTTCTATTCATGTATACAGTTAATTCCGCTTTAGTTAATTCCGGTCATTCTGCGCATGCTTGGTTCCCCACGTAGCGATGACGTAGCGACGTACACAGCTTGGTCGTCTGCCTCCCTTCTCCGGTTTTCTATCTCTCTTCTCCTTCTCAAGTGACGCAACAGAAGTAGTACGTCATTGTCGAGTTGCTGTTTCAAAACGACAATAAAAAGCAAAGCGAAAAGCGTGCTTATTAGTTGTTCCTCCATGTTGTTGGGGAAAAGAAATGCCGCGGCAAATGGAGTTTGTTTTCTTCCGGTAAACAGGGATACGTCACATCCCCTCCCTGTCCAATCAGAATCCTTTCCAACGCCCAAGCGTTAAAGCGGAATTAAGGAAGGGGATAAACGTGCGGTCCATGTAAACCTTAATTCGGAATTAATATTTCCATGTAAACGCGAAGCACAAAACTTTAATTCCGAATGAGTTAATTCCGAATTAATAATTCCGAATTAAAAAACTTCATGTAAACGTGGCCTATATTTTTAATTTCAGAACTAAATTTATCACAGATTTATCACATCAGTAACCTTAAGTCAAATGGATACGACAGAAAGAGAGAAAACATCCATTTTACAAACTGATCTGAGCCACCTTTCTTGAAAGTTTATTAAAATTTGTCTTTTAAATATCTTACAAATACACAAAGATAAATGAAAAGAAGTAAAAACAAAATATAAAGGCAGAAGAACACAGGTATTTATCATTGGTGGTGAATATTACCTCACTCAGAACATCCATAGTGATCCTGAAGCAATGCCATGAAAAGTGCAAGGAAGTGAGGATTTAAAAAGAAGCCATGAAACCGCTTGATGGAATGATTGCATCAAGGTGGAGGGCTGTATGATTCTGTTTATCATTCCAGCATCAGCAAGTCAATGTGTGCACGTGTGACGGTTCCATCACGACAAGTATGATGTGAAGAGAAGCACATGAACTCAAACGCATCATGGTACAACTTGATTTCCTGCTTAACACATTTTAATTTTTTGTAAATAATCTTCAGAAGTCTTTCTGAACATCGTTTACTATTTAAGCATTCTTTAGTACACAGAACTATTTTTCTGTTCCCTGCAGGCTCAGTATGTACACATCAAAATGTTAATGGAATATTAACTATGACTTTTATTTTGGTTTCGTACAATTAAATGAACATGACCGACTACAGTATTGAGGTTTTTGCTCCGCTTGTTGATAAAATCACATGGTTTGCTTGAGTAAAAATGATATTAGAATGCCTTATTTCTCTCTGTTCTGAGCGATGTGCATGCAGACAACTGAGTGGAGACTAGAGCCTTCTTTGTGCACAGTCAACAGTAATGATACTCATAAAATTAGTTTCCAATGGCAGGCTAATGTGATATTTATACTGAGCAACACTAAATTCATGGTTATTAATGTCCAGCCATTACTCACTTTACTAACAATGTTTCAGACTTTCATTAGTTAAATTTGTACAGATAAAAACCAGCAGCAGCTTATACACTACTGGTCAAAAGTTATAGAGCCCCAATTTTTCCAGTTTTAAAAAAAATGAAATTCAAGTAGCTCAAGTCCAATGAATAGCTTGAAATGGTCCAAAGGCAAGAGTTGAACTGCCAGAAGTTAAAAAAGGTAAGGTTACCCAAAACTGAAAATAATGTACATTTCAGAATTATACAAAAAGGCCTTTTTCAGGGAACAGAAATTTGTTAACAACTTCAAGCTGTTCTGCAGCAATGGAGGTTGATCAAGCCTTGAAAGTTGGTGCTACTGAATCCTACAGGAGTCCCAACTTTTCTAGATTCCTTCCAACCCCCTCTGTCTGCATAAAGCAGTGATGGAACACATCGTGGAACCCTCCAGAGCATTATTAGAACAGGAAGTACTGCAGAAAGTAGTGTGTTGCTATAAAATGGAGAGGAAAAGACAATTAACATTAGAAGAGAGACAGACCATCATTACACTTAAAGATGTGGGTCTTTCCTACAGAGAAACTGTGAAGAAAGTCAAGGTGTCAGTGAGTCCAGTTTTCTTCACCATCAAAAGGCTCAGAAACTAGAGGAAACTCTGACAGGAAGAGGTCTGGAAGACCCAAAGCCACAAGAGAATCAGAAGACATGTTTCTGAGAGTCAACAGCTTGGTGATAGGAGCTCAGAGGACAACAGCTTCAATCAGCTTCATAGTGGTTGTAGGAAGAAGTCTCGGTTTAACTGTGAAGAGAAGACTTGGAGGTGCAGCAGAAAGTCGTTGCTAAGACGTCAGAATCAGAGAAAGAGGCTGGACTGGACCATGAAACACCACCAATGGACTACTGAAGACTGGAAGAAGGTATTATGGACTGATGGATCAAAATTTGAAATCTTTGGTTCATTAGCAGGATTTGTGTAGCCGTCCAGTAGGAGAAAGGACGGTTCCTCAGTGTGGAACATCAACTGTCCAACATGGAGGAGGAAGTGTGATGGTCTGGGGCTGTTCTGCTGGATCCAGGGTGGGTTCTTGTACAGAGTGAGAGGAACCCTGAACCTACACGGCTACCACAGCATTCTGCAGCTCCATGCAGAACCCTCTGCTATGTTCCTAGTTGGTCAGGGGTTCATGCTACAGCAGATAATGACCCAGAACATAAGAACCAGAACTACCTTAGGAACAAAGAACCAGATGGTGAGCTTGAAAACATGGAGTAGCAGCACAGTCTCCAGACTTAAACCCATGGAGCTGGTTTGGGATGAACTGGACAGAAGAGTGAAAGCAAAGCAACCTACAAGAACCACACATTTATGGGAACTTCTGCTATAGAGTTGGAAGAACTTTCTGAAGAATATTTGATTTCCATCATGGAAAGAATGAGTGTGTTCAGCTGTTAGATCTGCCTGGTACTTAGACGAGTCAGAAGTTTAGAACACATTTTCGTTACTACATTGATTTCTTCCAAGCTTCATTTGTTTATATGTTCTCTACTTTCATTTCAGAGAACAATGAGACATTAACATGAGGAATTTACAATTTAACAAAATGGGAAAATTGGGGTGTTCTCAAACTTTTGATGGGTGTTATAAATACAAACACAGTCACAGACATTTTCCTGCCTTGTGCCTTAAAGAAAAATCTTTAAGATCTTACATCTACATTAATAAAATAAAATGTGTTGTTCAGTGGTGTTGCATAAATAATATGCTGATAAATGCTAATTATTGTATATTTCAGTCAAGTTGGATAAATCAATTTTAAAATTAAGGCAGATGCTCATTTTAAGACCCTACTAAGATTTTACTGTCGCTCACTTGTTTTGACTCTGTCGCCTTCAACCAGAGTGGAGGATTAAATCTGATTGGTGTGTGTGTTTGTGTCCAGGACTGAGTATGGGTGGATGTTCAGCATCATTGTTGCCATGGCAGCGGTTGCTCTATTACCGGTGTGTGTTGTTTACCTCCAGACAGTTCACAGCAGCTGCTCCCTCACCACTCCCTGTCTCTCACTCTTCCTCCTTTCACGCTCTGCTTTTTTCAGTTCCATTTTCTCTCTTCTTATCACACTTTGTCTCTCTGGTGGAACCAGATAAGCTTTACCAGCTTTATTCACTTTAAGATCTCTAAATGTGCAGGGAAAGATTCATATGTCAAACACCATGCCTGACAATAATGCTTAAATTCAGTGTATTTGCTCATTTGTTTTTTCAGTCATCTTTGTCTGATCGTTTAAGAATGTCTGATGAGATTAATCAACTAATTCAAGGTGAATGATGTGAGCAGGACGCTCACATCCGGCTGATGGCTTCTCTTCATTTTTGTTTTTTATTGAAAACTGCAGAAGCCCTGAGAGAAAAATGAGAAAAAACTGTTCTGGTGATGCATTTCTAAGTATGGTCCAAACTGTTTCCTCTCCCATATTTATGTCTGAAGAACAGTTGAAAAAGAGCTGCAACTATGTTTGAAATGTAATTTAGACACAGGTAAAAACTGTGTTTTTCGCTTTGACTGCATGGTGAGGAACATGATCTGGCTGGAGAACAGATCTTCTCCAAGGTAACAGGCTGCCCTCCATTTCTCTTCACTTTGCTGCCTTATTTTTACCCTCTGCATTTGCATGCCTTCTACGGCCTGCTGCTGAGAAGCATCCCCACATCATGATGCTGCCACCACCATGCTTCATGGTGGGGATGGTGTGCTTGTGATGATGTGCAGTGATTGGTCTGATCAAGCTTTGACTGGTGAAGAACAGCTGCTGCATGCAAAGGACGACCTACTGTGGGCCGATTGACATTTGTCATATTCTTTGTAGATTCAGGCGTATTTCTACTACAGTCAACTGAGACACATTCACTGTACTCATATATTCAGAGTTTCATTAGTTTTGTGACTTACACCAACAACTGACCCATCTGTGTTGAATTAGTCACCAAACACTTATTTTACATTTTATATTTTTAATGAAATATAAAATGTATCAATGCAAAATTAGGTTATATATTTGTTAGCAAGCAAGATTGATCAATACCACGATGTATTAAAGGTGTGGTGGTGTAAGTAGCTGATTAGTAGTACCAGTCCTACCAGTGGAAAATTTAATCTGGAGTCCTGTAAAGTCAGATCATTATGGCAATATATCAGTTTAAAAAAAAAATAACTGGATGATTCATCTCTTTTCTCTGTGGTAGAATGGCATATTTATCATTATTATTATTTAATCATTATTATATGGTTCATTAGTAATGGTTACAGTACAAACAACATACACTGCCATTCAAAAGTTTGGGTTCACTTAGAAATGTACTTATCATTGAAAGAAAAGTATTGTTTTTCAATGAAGATGGCATTAAATGAATGATAAATCCAGTCTAGACATTGTTCATGTGGTAAATGACTATTGTAGCTGGAAACAGCTGATTTTTAATGGAATATCTCCATAGGGGTACAGAGGAACATTTCCAGCAACCATCACTCCTGTGTTCTAATGCTACATTGTGTTAGCTAATGGTGTTGAAAGGCTCATTGATGATTAGAAAACCCTGCAGTTATGTTAGCACATGGATAAAAGTGGGAGTTTTCATGGAAAACATGGAATTGTCTGGATGAACCCAAACTATTGAACAGTGGTGTATGTTAGTGCTAATTTAATGAGGACACCAGTGCTCTGGAGTGTTGCCACTCAGTAATGCCAGTCAGGACATCTAACAGTACTTACTGCACCACTAGATTTCCTATTTAAAATACAACACATGGGATAAACGTCCTGTTTCCAGTTTGTTAACTATTCAGACCTGAAGAGCTTTTATTGTGCTGGGCTCATTCCAGGTGTGTGCGTGGCTTCTGTGATGTGGCGTTGTGTAAAAACACTGATGTTGTGCACAGGTTTCCTGTGTGCCACGCTGTCATGTTGCTGTGGTTTCTCTGAGAAGGAAAGGAGGAGGGCACTGTTAGCACAATAGTTTCAGTCTGCTGCTCCTCCACGTTGTTTGGTTCAACCCACCGGACAAAGCAGAATTGATAGTACCCCACATGCTGTATCTGCTTAGCATAGATCAGCCCTGGACCCACACACACACACACACACACACACACACACACACACACACACACACACACACACACACACACACACACACACACAGAAATTCAGACATGAGGATGGAAAATTATTGACATTTTCCATATTTGTGGGTGAAAAACTGTCGTCATTCACACACGCTCACACACCTAACAAAGAGTGTGTCTGTGTGCATGGATGAGTGATCTGAGCTGGCCGGTAACACTGGTGTGTGTTTGATGAATACTGGCTGAGGACACACACGTAACACACACTAACACTCACTAGATATAGTTGTAGTTCCCAGTGCCTAGGGTGAGATCTGCCCCCCACCCAGTTCAGTAACCACAGGACATTTCTGCAGTGTGTGTGTGTGTGTGTGTGTGTGTGTGTGTGTGTGTGTGTAGGGGTCAACAGCATAGTTAATTAATGCATGCCCCTCCCGTCGGGCATACAGGGTAATGAGTCCAGTTATTGTCTGGCTATGAAGTTGTCCTCATTTCTTTTCTCTGATCTCCTCTACATCCTCTGTTTCCATTCAGTTCCTCTAAACTAAATGAAGGATTTTAGATCACTTTCTCTGCAAAGAATGAACTTAAACTTTCAGAAAACTTTTTACACAAAACCAGACAAACTTCTGGTAAATAAGTTGAAGTCTTTATTTTTCTTTTTTTTTTTTTTTACATGGCTTCGTCTTCTCAGTTTAGAGGCTTAATCATTAAATATTCAAGGACAGCAGTAAAGCTAGGTTTGCCTTATCTGTTCCATGATTTAACCAGGTGACATTTTGACATACAATAATTTTATCCAAACACTTGCATATTATTTTAAATCTTCATCCACACCACCCTTTGCCCTGGAGAACAGTACAACCTGACAGAAAACTGGATTACTGTCTGATGTGACTCTATATTTGAGGCTTTGTCATTTAAATTCACTATTAATTAATGATGTCACATTAGGCAGGGCAAGTTACTGGACACAACTCCAGGCTGCTGGTCTGAGGTGATTTATGCTCTCACTGTGTGTGTGTGTGTCTGTGTGTGTGTGTGTGTGTGTGTGTGTGTGTGTGTGTGTGTGTGTGTTTATTTGTGAGGGGATAACTGCACTTGTCTCTGTGTCTGTTTGTCTGTTTGCTTGTCTGTTGCAGATCTGAGCAGAGGTCAACTGAATGGAGTCCATCTGGGCACGAGTTGATGTTGTCTTTGCTTTTGTTTGTGCACTTTGTGCACTTTGTGTGTGTGTGTGTGTGTGTGTTGAGAGTAAATGAATGTCTTGGCGCACGTCTTAAGGAGAAGCAGAGGGGGGCTTAGATTATCCTATTGTTGTCAGGGCATATTTTTAATGATATTCGAGGGTCATTTGCATGTCACGGCTAGCGGCGGCGGCGGGTGGGGGTTATTGATTGTTTGTGGGAGTGGCTGGAGACAGAAGGGATCTAAAGCAATGGCTGAGGTCTGGAGGTCAAGCCTGGATACACACTCTCACACACACAGGCAGACAAAACTGAAAACCTCTCAGTTTGTGCATCTTATCTGGCTTCAGGTCAGTTTAAACTCTGAGTGTGGGGGGTTCTGTACCATGCCCTCACCCACACCCCCAACCCACTGACCTTCATCTCTCTCCCTCTCTGGCTTCTGCCTCCCTCATTAAGCACCTTCTTAGATTTAAAATGTGCTAATTAAAAATACCAAGGGAAAGCAAGTTATTTAATGTAGGTTTTTTATTATTGGGTGTAAAACCTGGGTTGTTGTTGTTTTTAAACCGCCACACTGGCTGTAGAAGAGAATGTAAATATTTTTGTCTTAAGTTATGGATGCAACTTCTAGCGTTTGTTAAATATGTGTTTATTTATAAGACACAGTTGTTATAGATTATCTTGAATTTGACCCATATTGATTGAATTGTTCCTGAAAGTTCCCTGTTTTATCTCTTATATTCAGATTGTCCTGATCACAGGAGCTAATCTCCATACATTTACACTCAACGTCTCATTTGTAGCTGTGGTCAGGACACATTATGAATTACTTCTATGTCGTTCATCAGTTGTATTTAAAAGGGTCGTCTAGTTTTTACTATCATATCTCTGTAGTTTTCCAGGTTATTTTTGTTAGTTTTCCTTCCACCCACAGTCACACATTGCCATGCTTTACTGACCTCCCTTCCAGCCATGACTCGTCAGTGAGAACCCAGATAGCCTACAGCTGAGGGGGACCTTGCCTCCCTACATGCATGCAGAGATTGTGTGTGTGTGTGTGTGTGTGTGTGCATGCGTGCTCTGCATTCATGCATGATCAACCACGTCTCCTCCGTGACCTGTGTGTTTTGCGCGTCAGTTGTGTTCATGCATGGCTGACGTGTGTTTGAGCTTTTATGGGTTCCTCGTATATGTGAGGAGAATGTGGGAGGAACACACACTTTTACTTCATCAGAGAGATTCTAAAAGATTTGTGTCTTGACTGTATCTCACTGTCTGATACAGAACACCAAAGAGAACAGAAAATCCTGTTCAGTGGAGGAGTTCTTCAAAAACACAAAACATGGCAATCCAGTCATTTTAGGTCCAGTCTAGGCTTCGCAGTCTTTGGAATAGTTAAGTAATGATATATGATTAATCATTTATCTGAGTCACTGATTCAGTTTGGTTTGGGAAAACACTGACTAAAACATTACTAACATGTCATTCTGATCTGATTAACATTTGTCAACATTTTTAAATCTACAAAAGATGAAGCTCATTCTAAAACTCAGCTGTATTTGATGAATTAAACTGTGCTTGTTGGTTCTTGAAAAGCAATTTTGCTCATAGTTCTTAATGTTCTATTTTGATATTTGTTTTGTAAGTCTGGCAGTACTTCTCCAAAGTAGTTCATGTATTTTAGTTGTGAATAATGCAATGTGTATAAAATTGCTACAGTGGTCATTTTAAAATGATTTATTTATGATTTATTTAATTTTTAATTAATTATTTAATTTCATACAACACTGCCATTTGACTTTCTTTTTTGCTTTGGCATATTTATTCTCAGTTTCACTCCTGAGATATAGCCTCCAATTTCAACTTCACTTCTAAGTTTGTAAAAAAACAAACAAAAAAAAAAACAACATTAGGGAGCCAAATATAATGAAGCCCTTCCTCTCAAGGGTTCGCTGTTCCTCTGTCTGTCTTTTTAATATCTGCTGTCCTGTTCTCTCAGCCTAAGCAGTGAAAGCAGACAGCCTCCCTCCCTGAGCCTTGTTTTGCTGAAGGTTGCTTCCTGGTAAAGGGGAGTGTTTTCTAGTCTGGCTCACCAAGTGCAGGCTCATAGGGAATCCAAAGAAAATGTCTGCTTTGTGGGTTTCTCTGTAAAAACAATTGTGAGGTCTCCACAGACCCAGTGGTGGAACGAGTTACCAAACTCTGTTCAGTCTTTAAGAAAAGACTAAACCCAGCTCTTCACTGAACACCTTAACACTTGACAGACTGCAAAAAAAAAAAAAAAAATCCATTGCCTCCAGTGCTGCCTGTAGACACCACAGTTCTATTATCACACCTGAACTAGTTTCATGGCTCTTATCCAGGTTGTTTCCTCCTGACTAGATCTTTCTTGTGGTGGATCTCCTCTCAGATGTAAGTCGCTTTGGATAAAAGCATCTGCTAAATGAAATTGTAGAATTGTATTCATCTTACTATGTGAAGTGCCTTAAGATTTACACGTGTTATAAACTGGTGCTATAGAAACAAGTGTAAGACCCATCCCACGTAGCTAATGTATTAATGTATTATGTGGTGGTAGTACGACAGGTGGGGTTCAGGATAATATTACTACCTAATAAATAAACCTTGGTAAACAGGAGATACAACAGAAAAACTGTCATAGAACTTTGATGTAAATTATGACTGACGGTGCCTCCACTTAGTAGGAAAATGGTAAATAAACTCCTTTTAAATGCCACTGAGACTAATTTAAATGTAGCGTATAAACCTATTCATCTCCCGGTAACCTTCTCTTTTTAAAGCGAGGGAAAATAAGAAACAACCCCAGTAAATTAAAACAGTGGTAGGTAGGGTTTTTTATTCATTCAATTTCAGGATCTCCTCTTAGAGTCCAGTGCAGTTTGTCACCTCTTCCTTTTGTGACCCAGTTATTCTCAGTTCAGTTGTATGTCAGGCCTGATGCTGCTTGGGTGACCTTAAAACATAAGAAGCCAAAATAAAACGTACATATGCACCTGTAGTTAGAATGGTACTCACCAATCCTCGGTCCAACGGTAGATAGTGACGTCAGGGCTAATGGCAGAGAGACGTGACCGTGGCCATGAGCTTGATGGTGGTGGAGGACAGCTTTACAGGAACAGCTGGACCAATGAAAACCACTTCTCATCCACAGCAGGGTCCAAAGAGAGCGTCCTTGGTCTGCTGTACATTTAAAAGTCCCTCTTTAGTTTTAAAATCTAATTTATACATTTGTACGTTGCATACCGGAGAAAAACACATGCTGGCCTTAGTGTTAGTATGCTACGTCGCTATGCGCGGTTAGCATTTCACATTTCTGTACAAAACATTCCATCTGAGCACAAAAAATATAAATACATCAAGTACTCACTTTACTTTAAGTGAGAAATATCTAAAATAGGGCTGCACAGTGGCGTAGTGGTTAGCACTTTCGCCTTGCAGCGAGAAGATCCCTGGTTCACGTCCCAGCTCGGATCTGGGATCTTTCTGCATGGAGTTTGCATGTTCTCCCTGTGCATGCGTGGGTTTTCTCCGGGTACTCCGGCTTCCTCCCACAGTCCAAAAATATGCTGAGGTTAATTGAATATTCTAAATTGCCCGTAGGTGTGAATGTGAGAGTGATTGTTTGTCTCTGTATGTAGCCCTGCGACAGACTGGCGACCTGTCTAGGGTGTCCCCTGCCTTCGCCCGAGTCAGCTGGGATAGGCTCCAGCCCCCCCGCGACCCTAGTGAGGATTAAGCGGTGTATAGATGATGGATGATGGATGGATATCTAAAATGAACCAGTAGACTCTGCATCCACCTGTTTTAGAGGCTATTTTTACCAGACTGACTTGTTAGACTGCTTAGAGCCCAGTGAGTCTGTTTTTGAGTGATGTTGCTGACAGACAGACAGACAGACAGACAGAGGGACAGACAGACAGAGGGACAGACAGACTGACAGACAGACAGACAGACAGACAGACAGACAGAGGGACAGACAGACAGACAGACTGACAGACAGACAGACAGAGGGACAGAGAGACAGACAGACTGACAGACAGACAGACAGACAGAGGGACAGACAGACTAACAGAGGGACAGACAGACAGACAGAGGCACAGAGGGACAGACAGACAGACAGACTGACAGACAGACAGAGGGACAGACAACCTAACAGAGGGACAGACAGACAGACAGACTGACAGACAGACAGAGGGACAGACAGACTGACAGACAGACTAACAGAGGGAAAGACAGACTGACAGACAGACAGAGGGACAGACAGACTGACAGACAGACTAACAGAGGGACAGACAGACTGACAGACAGACAGAGGGACAGACAGACTGACAGACAGACTAACAGACAGACAGACAGAGGGACAGACAGACAGACAGACAGATAGACAGACAGAGGGACAGACAGACAGACAGACAGATAGACAGACAGAGGGACAGACAGACTAACAGAGGCACAGCAGTCTGGCTAGCTGATTAGTTTCATTTGGCTTCATAGATAAATACAATTGAGTGTCGTCAGCATAACAATGGATATTAATACAGTGCTTCCTAATAATATTGCCTAAGGGAAGCATGTATAATGTGAACAGTACTAGTCCTAAGACAGAACCCTGAGGAACTCCATGATTAACCCTAGTATGCTCAGAAGAGTCATTGTTGACATGCACAAACTGGAACCTGTCTGATAAGTAGGATTTAAACCAGTCCAGTGCTGTCCCTTTAATGCCAATACAATGTTCTAGTCGCTGTAATAAAAGTTTGTGGTCGATTGTATCAAATGCTGCACTAAGGTCCAATAAAATAAGTATAGAGACCAGTCCATTATCTGACGCTATGAGAAGGTCATTAGTAACTTTCACCAGAGTTGTTTCTGTACTATGATGCACTCTGAAGCCTGACTGAAACTCTTCAAACAAGCTATTCCTTTGTAAATGTTCACATCATTGATTTGCAACTGTTCTTTCCAGAAGTTTAGAGAGAAATGGGAGGTTAGAAATTGGTCTATAGTTGGCTAAAACATCTGGATGTAGAGTGGGCTTTTTAAGTAAAGGTTTGATTACGGCAACCTTAAAAGCCCGTGGTACATAGCCTGTTACTAGAGAGAGATTAATCAGATCTAACATTGAGGAATTAATTAAAGGTAAGGCCTCCTTGAACAGTCTAGTTGGGATAGGATCTAAAAGACATGTGGATGGTTTGGATGTAGAAACTATTGAAATTAGTTCAGAGAGATGTATGGGAGTGAAAAATTCTAGTTCTAAATATCCATCTGGTCTTAGAGCCAATTCTAAAGCATCTGTACTCGATGATACATCTGTGACATTTGTAGGAAGGGCCAGATTAATTTTTTCTCTAATCGTAATAATTTTATTTGTAAAGAAGCTCATGAAGCCGTTACTGCTCAAAGCTAAAGGAATACAAGGTTCAACAGAGCTCTGACTCTTTGTCAGCCTGGCTACAGTGCTGAAGAGAAACCTGGGGTTGTTCTTGTTTTCCTCTATTAAAGATGAATAATATGTTGTCCTGGCATTACCAAGAGCTTTTTTATAAATTACTAGACTATTTTTCCAAGCTACATAAACTTCCTCTAAATTAGTGGAATACCACTTCAGATAGTAATAATGATGATAATAATAATAATAATAATAATAATAATAATAATAATAATAATAATAATAATAATTTTATTTATATAGCAGCCTTAAGAACAGCATTCACAAAGTGCGTTATCATTAAAACATGCAACACGGACAATCAAACAAGACGTAAGGAGACAAAACAGAGCAGTCAGTTAAAATAAATAGTGAAAATGATAAGTTGAATGAATAATTAGCTAGATTAGCACTCACATCAAACAAAAGAACAAAGCAGTTTTAAAATTAAAGAATAAGATTGAAGATTAAAACTTAGAAATTAGAATAAGAAAAAAATAGAGAATTTAAATAAAAAGAGATGACATCACACCTAAGAACCAGGCAGCTAAAATGAAAATAAAACAAGAGAGAAGATATAAAATAAACATGACAGAATTCAGACTAAAACACTAAAACTAAACAAAGCTGAAAGTAAACCTCACATAGAAGCAAGTCTGTAAAAGTGGGTTTAAAGAAGTTAGTGACTCTGCAAACCGCGCGCGTGTGTGTGTGTGTGTGTGTGTGTGTGTGTGTGTGTGTGTGTGTGTGTGTGTGTGTGTGTGTGTGTGTGTGTGTGTGTGTGTGTGTCTGGCCTCATTAATAATGCATGAGGTGGGCGGGCTAAGCGGAGGAGGCGGTGACAGATGGAGAATCAGTGTGAGAGAGAGAGAGTGACGGACGGAGGGACAGTGAGGCAGAGAGGGAGACAGAGAGAAAGAGATAGAAGAGAGTGAAGAGGAGGAAGACAGGCTGAATTAAAGAGATAGGCACAGTGTGGTGTTTTCTTCCGCTTTTCCAGCAGGGATATCCGTTGTCTTCTGTCTCTGTGGTGGATTGGACTGACGGGGGCTCAGTCTTTGTGTTTGCTGTTTTCTCTTTTTCTGGATGCTGAAGGATTGATGGAGATGGAGATACAACATCCAGCAGCGCCGTACACCTGGACGCAAGAGCTGCACTGACAGAGGTACTGATATCTGTACGTTTACTGAGTGTGTTGGATGCTGGAGAATTTCCCCTCAGTTTACCACCTTCATTTTCTGTATGTAAATAGACTACAGTGATCTTTTCAAACAACATCAAAGTCACAATCAACACGCTTAGCATGAGACTAAGAAGTTCACACATCACACATTTATTTATTTAATAAAGATCTTTAAACGTCACCTCTTTGTTGAGGGCTCTGTTGTCATTTCAAAGACAGCAGTGGAGTTTCTCTTTTTGTCTGAATCCCTCCAAACCTTTGTCCATGGTTTTGCCGACATGTCCATCACTGCTTTCATCTCTGCACTACTAGAACTGAAAACAGAATCCACTCTGAAATCCATTTGAATGACTTCCAGTGCTTCCTGTGTGCATGCGAAGGCTTTAACTCTTTCTTGAATCAGTTTACATGTGTTTTACTAGACTTTGTTATTGTGGATGGTAGAAAAATATGACGTGTGTTGCCGTCTACGTTTTAGATTGGTTGCTTCAACAATTATCCATGAGAAAGGCCATGTAGTTACAGCTGGCTATCCTGCTAGGGACAGTCTGCCACAGTTGATTGGAAATATATTGATTATGTTACACCATTGGCCACAATTACTCTTCCTGAGGCTGTCTGTGTTTTTGTCTCTCACTGTTGTTTAGCTTGTCAGTTTCTACATTTAAAATGAAGTTGTATTTCAGTAACTCATTCTCAGGGCCTCATTCATGCTGGCCATCATTGATGAATCTGGTGGTTGATAATGGTTTGGTATCTCGGGTTGGTGGTAGGCCCGTTCTAGTTGACTCATAAATATTGAATAGTATTTGATGTTGATGATTGAAAAATGGGCCTGCTACTTAGAAAGTTTCTCAGTAAGTACAAATGTACCAAATTGAAGGAGCTGTTAATGAGGTTTAGGAATTATTAGGCTTGGTGAGTCATGTTGATTGACCTGCCACTCGGGGTTTGGACCCAATCAATCATCAGAACTAATTTCATACTGAAAAACAGAAAGTGAAGTCTTTGTTTCCCAGCGTCTAGCTTCAGATTTCTTGATTACCTTCTTGATTTTTTGCATTACACATTACATTATATTTTTTGTGCACTGACAAAATTGTATGAACTTCCTGTCTAGTATGCTAGTAGCACCTCCCAGTTAACCTGTTCAGGCACGATGTCTCAATAAGTTCATCAAATGACTGATGACATTTCCAACTAGTACATGTTCATTTTGCTGCTGTTACAATCTCCACATGATCAACGAGCTGCTGCATTGCATCTTCCACATCAATTTAGTGTCAAATCTGTGCCTATATTTAGAAAAAGCCATAAAAAATGCACACCAATCATTTATTTATGATGTATAGAGAACGTATGGAGTAAACTGTGTCACTGCACTGTAGGAACGTCTACTTCCTGTTAGCAGGACTTTGGCCTAGTTTCTTCCAAACAGTGAACCATTTGGAACATTGCTGTGACCTCTGACCTTCTCTGAGGTCACAAAGTCAAATCAATGAGGAGGTTTTGTTCTATTTCTTGGAAATGACTTGGTAAGAAGAGATGTTCTGCAGCTGTCTTTAGCTCTTCTTTACATCTAAACCACTGGATGTAACTACGTGCCTGTGAGTGTGTGTGTAGGTGTGTGTATGTGTAGGTGCGTGCATGTGTGTAGGTGTGTAGGTGTGTGTGTGTGTGTCTGTAGGTGTGTGTAGGTGTGTGTGTTTGTGTGTGTGTGCATGCGTGCATGTGTGTTGGTGTGTGTGTGTGTGTGTAGGTGTGTGTGTGTAGGTGCGTGTGTGTGTGTGTGTGTGTGTGTGTGTGTGTGTGTGTAGGGGTGTGCGTGTGTGTGTGTGTGTGTGTGTGTGTGTGTGTGTGTGTGTGTGTGTAGGGGTGTGCGTGTGTGTGGGAGGCCTAAGTGACTGAGGGTTTTACTGAACATGTGCGGTTGTCATGTAGGAGGATTTTACCGCTGACACATTTATCAGACAGCTCATTTACAGATGTTTATTTTGCGTATGTGTGGGACAGTTATTATTTCAAGTGTTTTTCTTCTCTTACAGGTGTGTGTTGTGTTGTGATAAGTGTTTGTTTGGAGGGTGGACAGCGTGTAGGAGTGGCAGAGAGCTGAATACACACTCACACACACACAGACACACATAGACACACACAGATACAGTCCTTCCTTTGTTCAGGAGCATTGTGGAGAAGAGGTTAATGCACCCAGAAAACACAACGAGAGAGAAACACTAATGGACAGCGACGGGCCTTTCACTGCAAATATTTGGTGGAGAGGTCTCATACTAACATCCCATCCCCCGTTCTCTCTCTGGAGCTCCACCCCCCTTCCTCCATGGCCACGGAGAAAAGATCAGAACTGAATTGTCACTCTGTGATCTGCTCACAAAAGAACGATGCTCAAGGCCTTGCTCTGGAGGGGCTGCGGACGAACGGGAGGGGATTGGATTTACACTTGTCATAAGGGCAAAATTATCACAATTATTTAGGGACAGTATGAGTTTTGTAAAGAAAAACGAAGCTCAAGTTTCAGAAGGCACTGGCCACGTTTACATGAAGTTTTTTAATTCGGAATTAAGTCATTCGGAATTAAAGTTTTGTGCTTCGCGTTTACATGGAAATATTAATTCCGAATTAAGGTTTACATGGACCGCACGTTTATCCCCTTCCTTAATTCCGCTTTAACGCTTGAGCATTGGAAAGGATTCTGATTGGACAGGGAGGGGATGTGACGTATCCCTGTTTACCAGAAGAAAACAAACTCCATTTGCTGCGGCATTTCTTTTCCCCAACACCATGGAGGAACAACTAATAAGCACGCTTTTCGCTTTGCTTTTTATTGTCGTTTTGGAACAGCAACTCGACAATGGCGTACTACTTCTGTTGCGTCACTTGAGAAGGAGAAGAGAGATAGAAAACCGGAGAAGGGAGGCTGTATACATGAATAGAACGTACACAGGAATTAGTTTATTCGGAATTAACATCGGAATAAACCAGGTAGTTTATTCAGAATTAAGTTTATTCGGAATTAACATTGGAATAAACCAGGTAGTTTATTCAGAATTAACTTTTTAATTCGGAATGAAGTGTTTACAAGGAGATTTTAAAGCGGAATTAACTTTAATTCCGAATTAAAGAGGAATTAAAGGTCTCATGTAAATGTGGCCACTGACTCACCAGCAGACAGTCTGTCTGTTTCAGTGCAGCTCTGGCTCTTGTTTAGCATGAATGTGGATCATGAAGAACCTCACATTAAATACCAGTGAGCAGCGCTGATGCAGTTTGATGTTGTTGTTAAGAGCAGGAAAACAGATACAGAACTTGTTGGAAAGTTGTGGCAAACTGTAACAGAAAGATGATTTAGTTTTATCATTAGAAAAGAATAGAACTGATAGAGACTAAGACTAAACAAGAGCAAGTTTACAGACACACATTTATGACTGATGCTCAGTCTACTCTTCTTCCTTATTACTGCTGTTTAAAGTATCATTACATAACCATGAAGATTTATCTGTAGATGACTCTCCTGTGCCATGTCCAGTTAATCTGCTGACTCAAACTGTGTGTTTCTCACATGTTTATGAGTGTGTGTAGTCAGAGAGTCCCAGATAATCCCTTTCCCAACATTCAAACTGAAAAAACATGCAGCCGAAACCAAGTTCCTGTCCTGAAGTGTTTGGTCTGAAAGCTGTGTGTTAAGTTTAGCAGAAACCATCTTCCATGGATAAACTAGAAGATTACCAGTGTTGCTGGCAGTGGGAGTGATGCTGCAGCTAGTGGAAGTAGTCAGACTTTTGTACTAACCAGAAATGATTCAGTAATTATTTTGCTCACAAACCTTGCTTTCTTTGTTATGTCAAGATCTGGAAGTGGATCTGTCAGGAGAGATGTGTTGCACTGGCTGCCTTCTGAAAGGCATCTGAACAAACCTGCTTTCTGCTGACTCATGGAGAGAAATCTATTCAGGATGACATTTGTCAGAGGAAATGGAGGGGATTAGTGTGAATTTTGGTCCCGGTGTAGATTTATTTATATACTTTTGAAGAAAATGTGTACCTTTTCATCAAAGTTCAGTCATTGTTCAGCCTGGAGAACTGAAGCACATTTTAGTTCAGTTTTCATCCAAAGCTTCGGTCACATTTTTCATTTTTAGGTTTACATATTTCTGGTCTGTATTTGAGCTCTACATCCCCCTCTTTGTTTTACCATGTTGTTGTTGTCTACCATAGATAAGAGAAAACGATTCTGCTAGTTCTTTCATACAGTGATTCTGTTCTGCAGTGATACAGCAGACTGACTCTCTTCAGTAAATCCACTCATCATTTCCAAACCGTTTCAACACAACCACTCAGTCTAATCTTTTAACGTCTGCCCACACAACCAATAGATGGTTAAACATGTCCTTACAGCACTGGAGCCTCATCCTAACTGTAAAAATTTAACTTAGAACCACCATTCCAGATTATTGTAACAGATTAAAATGCTAATTATATGTCCTCACTGCACTTCCACATGTATGCAGCCATGTCTGCATCAGTGAAATTAGTGACTAAAGATGTTCTACCGGACTTACAGATGTTATTAATATTACCGTATCAGCGGTCAGAGAGAGGGACTGTAAGCTGTAGATAGTTCAGTCTGCCTCACAAAGACACACTATCAAAGCTTTGCTCTAAAACAGAAATGCTATGGAATAAGAAGTGGTAACTGACAGAAATCACTGCTGGGTTTGAGTCCAGTCGGGTCAGGGCTGTTTTTAGTGGGTAAACCTTTGTTTTAGTGGGTAAACCTTTGTTTTAGTGGGTAAACCTTTGTCTTCCTTCAGCCTGTGTGCTACTGCTGTGAACACATCCAGTGCTACAAACAACATCTCACTTTAAAATCTTTAAAAAAGCTAATAATAGTACATACAGAGAACAAAACAAAAGGAGCAATACAATGACTCTGACACTCAGAGAGAAGCTGTTTGGAAAACAGAACTAGAGGAACATAGAAGGTCTGAAGACAAGCAGCAAAAGCAGGTAGAACCGTTGTGACTAAAAAGACACTGTGAAGGGATCTCAGGGACATGTAGAGAAAAAACACCCATCGCTGTAGGAGAACATGAACATTTATGCAGTTTATAATGAAACACGTTCAGCTCTACTACTACATGTATGTAGCTCTTTTTAATGTGTCCTAAACATGCTGTTGTCGACATGGTGATGTAACCATGCAATTTGGGGGTGACTTGTTCTTGCCCTGTTCTTCTGTTTTTCCACTGAGTGGTTCTCTTGATTGGTTCAGACCCGGACTCAGCTTGCCATTGGCCGTAGCTTCACTCACTCGTAAAATGGTTCCTTTAATTAGTGACTAATGCTGCTGCTGGGGCTGTTTGATCTCCATCCATCCATTATCTATACACCGCTTAATCCTCATTAGGGTCGCGGGGGGGGTGGAGCCTATCCCAGCTGACTCGGGCGAAGGCAGGGGACACCCTAGACAGGTCGCCAGTCTGTCGCAGGGCTACACATAGAGACAAACAATCACTCTCACATTCACACCTACGGGCAATTTAGAATGATCAATTAACCTCAGCATGTTTTTGGACTGTGGGAGGAAGCCGGAGTACCCGGAGAAAACCCACGCATGCACAGGGAGAACATGCAAACTCCATGCAGAAAGATCCCAGGTCCGAGCTGGGACGTGAACCAGGGACCTTCTCGCTGCAAGGCGAAAGTGCTAACCACTACGCCACTGTGCAGCCCCTGTTTGATCTCCTCGTTTCAATTTAGTGAGTTACCAAGACATGATGATGTAGGCGTCAGCAGTAGTTCACTACTTGTTTGTTACATGGCCAACCATGCAGCGCTGCATTTAACTATACTGACCATACTGTGGTTCTGGACAGGGTCGGTCATGGCGTTTCTCCAGGCCAGTTCATGCTTTCAGCATCCTTGTGTCCAAAAGGGCACATATGATGGAAATTTTGTAATTTTCTGCCCAAGTCCTTGCAGGTCTGCATTGACGTACCGCCACATGCACCATGTTCTCAGTGTGTTTGTTGACTGTTTCATGTGCTTTAGCATTTACATGACTTAGTGTAATGGCTTTTCTTTGTGTAGAAATCTTTGTGTGAAACATCCCAGTCTCTGCTAAGGGAAGGATGTGTTTTTCTCTGAATGTATATTTCACCTGATAGATATCCCATGGTCTCTGATCCAGCCCTATGCTATTTTATAATTACAGACAGACTCAGAAAAACAATCCTGACAAACAGCCACTTTCAAAACGTGCACTCATGACACAAACACAAACCATGGGCTGCTCCTCAACATGTGTCCAAACCACTCATCCTCACTTCATCACCTTCTAAGCACTCCACTAGAACACCCTGCTGTCCGTCATCTGATGGTTGCTGGAGGAGGAAGGTGGTGCTGTCCTCACAGTGTTCACACGTGCACGCGCACACATGCACTTCATTTCACAAATGCTGTTACTGTGTCAGGAGAAAGTCAGACGAGGACATGTGGCTGAAACAAAGAGGCTCTGTGGAGCTTCAACTACAAGTTCAGAAATTCTTCATGTGATCTAATTATTACACAGAAAACACAGTTTGGTATAGGAAGGTATAGTAAACCATTGAACTGTTCTTTACAACAGCATCTGATCTTTAACAGAAAGTCTCTAACCTTCCAGCCTATTACACAAGCAATATCAGATATTTCTTCTCTTTTCGACCTCTAAAACCCAACAATAATCATAGAGGGACCATTTTAACCAGAATGAGCCTCAGACGACTCTGGTAACAGGCGGGACGTTTTACCAACATTATAGAAACTTATTAAGAACTTTAGTTACTCCCCTCTGGAGAGACAATTAACTCAGATCTTTTGCATGAAATGATAGATCTTTATATTGTCTCTGAGTCATTTTTTGAGTTCAGGTTTCATCCATTAGTGTGTCTGATGAGATGGAAGACCGGGAAGATCTGATTTTGATATGTAACGATGATAGAAGAAGAAAACTGTTACATAGCTCCATTTAAGACCGCCATGAAAGCACATAAAGAAAAGACAATCTTCAGGCATCATAAACAGCCTCTCTTACTTTGATAATGAAGCCCCTCTCTCCTCATCCCCGCTGTACCTGCAGACCTCCCCTGGTGGAGGCTGTACTGGGGTCTGGTGGTTGCATCAGCCAACATCCCCCCATAAGCACCAGAGGTCTGATGGGCTTCAGGTTCCTTTATCCTGATATATTCTTTTTTCCTTTGTGTAAATGTGCTGCATGTCGTTCTCTTAACACGAGAAATACCACCTGTGTACCTTGATAAATAAGCAGAAGCTGTTAAGTCACAGTAAGGTGGTTGAATTCAAAATATACTCTCTCTTCTTCATTTTATGGTGAAGCATTTTTCAGCTGTATCACCCACCCTATGATGACATCACAGGCCACTAATCTACCAAGTCTGTGGGTGTCTTTCAGGTAATGATGTGATGTATGGAAGACTGTGAGGTCTTTGATTTGCAGTTTTCAGAGGTGCTGGTTGACTTGAGACAGAGCCAGGATTGCTGTTTCCCTCTTTACGCTAAGATAAGCTGACTGAGGAGTGACACTGACAGTGGTTACACCTTAATATTCATACTGAATTAATAAAATGAAATATATTCTGATTCTTTCCACTTTGAACTTGTTTAATCTAAATGAAAGACTGAGGTTAATCATTGCTTGTGCTAGTTTCTAAAGATAAAGGGGCGTTCAGTCTTTAAGCCACATGTCTCTGAGTGTCTACCAAACATTACATATTCATCTTTATTCATTCATTTTCTCAAATAATTCCCCTGGGAGCTTACAAGGCAGTCTAGTTTCCAGCCATGTTTGACTTTGTTGTTAGGCTTTTTTTAAATTTTTTTTTTATTAATTAGGATATGAAGTAGAAACAGAATTAGAATAAGGACGTGATGAAACACAGCGTGACCATGTGGGTATTACTGTCATCTACAGACACACTATCCAGCTGCTGGCCAGGCTTTGAAACGATGTGCAGGGGATTATATTTACAGTACAGCCTTTTTTGTTCTCTGAATTCAGCTTTTGCTGCATTAAAACACACACACACACACACACACACACACACACACACACACACACACACACACACACACACACACACACACACACACACACACACACACACACTGAGATAAAACACAATGACTGCACTTTTGCTCTGTTCCTTTCAGGCCTGCATGTTCCTGCACTCTTTGTCTCTGTACAGAAAACACACACACACACACACACACACACACACACACACACACACACACACACACACACACACACACACACACACACACACACACACACACACACACACACACACACACATATCGCAGATGTAAGGCTTTGATAAAGGCAAACACACCTCCAGCCTCTCTCTCCCGCTGGGCTCGGTCTCCCCATTCACCTTCTCCTCGTCTTCATCCCCTCTTACCCTCCTTTCCCTTTATTCCTCCCCCCACCTCCTCCGTCCCTCCCACCCCTTGTGGGGCTGTTGCTAAGGAGCCCTGGCGACCACAGCGTTCTCTCATTGGACAAGGAAGAGAGGAGGAAAGAGGAAGTTAAAAGGAGGAGGGCTGGTAGAGAGGGATGAGTGTTAGAGGAGGAGATCCAGATGTGCCCATGGAACAACCTCAGCCCAGCATGGATGAAAGAAAGAATGATGGGATGGAGAAATAAAATAGAGGAGAAAAAGGAGTGAAAGAGGGGAAGGAGAGATAGAGGACAGAAATTCTACTAAACAAAAGACAGAAGTGAGTTAAACAGAGAGCAGTGAGCTTTGCATTTAGCAAAGAACAAAAGATTGATAGAAGAAAGGGGGAGAGACTGTGAGGTAATTTAAAACCAGGAGGGGAAGAGGGAAGGAGGTTTATAATGACGTGGTCAGGCTGTACCCTTTGGTTTAGGAAAAAAATACGTCGACAGCTCATTTCCTAACCTTAAACTGCTTCTAATTTTGGACACAAACCTCAAACTTCCAAAGATCACACTGATTTCTGTGTTTCTATGTCACCTTTTCCTGTCAGAAGGAGTGTTTTCTCATCCACTGCTCTACTGTCTGAGCTACAGTCTTCTGTGTTCTTCTGTTTATTTTTGTCTTGTGAAATCTGAATGTTCTTTCATTGATTAGTAAATGAAAGTGAAAGCATCAATAACAATTCTGATAACTGATGATTTTTCATTATGCTCAATTACTGTCTTTATTGAGAAAACACTAAATGTTTTCTGTTTCTGACCTGTCAGTGGAAGCATAGAACAGCTGATGGTACACTAGCTCCATTAGCTGTACCTGCTTTATTCTGGGATGGAGCTTATCCCAGCAGGCTTTGCTTGACAGACGGGTTTCCAGTCCTTCATAAGGCCAACACACACACACACACACACACACACACACACACACACACACACACACACACACACACACACACACACACACACACACACACACACACACACACAGCCAGAATCACTCATTTACTGACCATCACTGGACTCTGACAGGAAACCAGAGCGTCCACACAGACATTCTCCACCCACCCAATGGTTTAAACCCAGAACCCTGCTGCTGTGAGGGGACTACACACCACTGCACCAACATAAACAATTTTCAGTTCAATTCGATTCAATTTTATTTATATAGCGCCAATTACAGTCAAATTGTCTCGAGACGCTTTACAGAACCCATATGCCTGAACCCCCAGAGCAGCCCTAAGGAGACAGTGGCAGGAAAACACCCTTTAACAGGGGAAAAAACTTCGAGCAGAACCCAGCTCTAATGTGGGGGAACCCATCTGCTGCTGGCCGGGTGGGTTGAGAGGGACAGAAGAGGTAGAGAGGTAGAGATAGAGATAGAGGGGAAGAGGTAGAGGGATAGAGGTAGAGGGATAGAGGTAGAGGGGAAGAGGGATAGGGATAGAGGTAGAGGGATAGAGGTAGAGGGGAAGAGGGATAGGGATAGAGGTAGAGGGATAGAGATAGAGGGATAGAGGTAGAGGGATAGAGGTAGAGGGGAAGAGGTAGAGGGTTAGAGATAGAGGGTTAGAGATAGAGGGTTAGAGATAGAGGGGTAGAGGTAGAGGGGAAGAGATAGAGAGGTAGAGATAGAGGGATAGAGGTAGAGGGGAAGAGGTAGAGGGTTAGAGGTAGAGGGTTAGAGATAGAGGGGTAGAGGTAGAGGGTAAGAGATAGAGAGGTAGAGATAGAGGGATAGAGGTAGAGGGGAAGAGGTAGAGGGTTAGAGGTAGAGGGTTAGAGATAGAGGGGTAGAGGTAGAGGGATAGAGATAGAGGAGTAGAGGTAGAGAGGTAGAGATAGAGGGATAGAGGTAGAGAGGAAGAGGTAGAGGATTAGAGGTAGAGGGTTAGAGATAGAGGGATAGAGATAGAGGGTTAGAGGTAGAGGGTTAGAGATAGAGGGGTAAAGGTAGAGGGATAGAGATAGAGGAGTAGAGGTAGAGAGGTAGAGATAGAGGGATAGAGGTAGAGAGGAAGAGGTAGAGGGTTAGAGGTAGAGGGTTAGAGATAGAGGGATAGAGATAGAGGGTTAGAGGTAGAGGGTTAGAGATAGAGGGGTAAAGGTAGAGGGATAGAGATAGAGGGGTAAAGGTAGAGGGATAGAGATAGAGGGGTAGAGGTAGAGAGGTAGAGATAGAGGAGTAGAGGTAGAGGGGTGGGGGGGGCAAGGACCATAAAACACACAGTTTGATACAATGACAAGCTGAATAGGAAGACGCGAAGCCAGCGCTAGCTTCTACAGAGCTTTATGTCCATGCTGGAATATTCTGTAGGACCAGATTTATACCCTCTGCTAACACTCAGTCCCAGTGCAGAAAACAGTGATTTATCAAAGGCAGAAAGTAAAACTGGGTGCAGTGAGAGCAGATTTTATTGTGCACATTTGAGCTTCAGGCCAGGAAGGAGTGTGTGTCCTGTCCAAAACCAGCAAGCCATGTTGACATGTCAAACTATCAGTTTTCTAAGCTGTAGTTTAGTGTATTAGTTATAACCTTGATGTGCCTTCACCGTCTATTAATCAGCCTCTAGACAAATAATATAACAGTCCATTTTTACAATCTAATATTATGTTATCTCTTAACATGATGCAGACTTTAGTAAAATCATCCATTATAAATATTCTGTTGTATCACATATTTAATACTTTTACTCCGCCAGGGAATGCTTCGGAGTTATGTGATGATCAGCATACATTTGTCTGTCTGTCTGTCTGTCTGTCTGTCTGTCTGTCTGTCTGTCTGTCTGTCTGTCTGTCTGTCTGTCTGTCTGTCTGTCTGTCGTACTCAAAACAGACTAACAGATTTGGATGAAATTTTCAGGCAAGGTCAGAAATGACACAAGGACCAAGTGATCAGATTTTATCAGTGATGCAGCTTATAGTCTGGATCCACGGATTTGTTAAAGATTTCTGTATCGTTGCCAGATAGCGGCATGGCGTCACTGTAACCATGACAACAAGTGAACACTACGTCAGCTGCCTGCTGATGATCACATGATTGTGATCCTACTATAAATCCACCACTGAGGACTTATCAGGACTTATCCATCAGAAATGATCCAAGGAACAACTGATTAAATTGTGGGGGTGTTTCTGAGTCCCATCAATTCCCGCTACATATTTAGGTCACGTGATTTGGTATCTGTACATAACGTACACATGAATAACATGTCTGTGCTTAGGCAAGGTCATTTTGTTTGTGGGTACATCTATATTAAATGGACACATTCTATGTTTCTGTGATTTCTGATCATCACTAACTAATCAAAAAATGCTGCATTTCTGACATATGGGGCAACGAGCAGCCTTGGAGGAGGACTGCCATCTCTGAGTGTTATTCTTGTTTGTAGAATGTAGTTGTTTCCTCTCAGATTTCAGTTTTAATGTAACCCCACACAGTGATATAATTTCTGGTGACAGTTTAGTCTTGCTGACCTGTTCTGTTTAGCACAGACCAGTACAGACTCAGCAGGACCTTAAACATGAGTTGTCAAGCACTATCACTGTCATAATCAGCATTTAGAAATGCAGTTGAACAAAGACGTTGTTTTTGTGTTTTGTAAGGACATTTAATATTTACCCCTACATACATGCAGGTAGCCATGCAGGGAGGATTCAGTCTGAATGAGTCATTTCCAGTGGAGCACAGCTGGTCCTGACATGAACCTCTGGCTGAGCCCTCAGAGCTGACCCAACACTTATTTAACCTCCAGCTGGCTGCAGCTCTCATCTGCCACAGTGCATGCTCACCGATTTACTCCTGCTGCTGTCTGATGGCCTCGTTATGTGGATTTCATGCTAAATACTTTACTGTGTGACGGACATTATTTCATATTGATAAAATGGTGCATCAACATGTCACAGAATGATGACTTTGATTTCATAAAATCAAATAATTACATCATTTTGTCCAGTGCATTTCACATTCTTTTGTTCCTCCTTTTTTTCTGTTATATTGAAACTCCATTTGTAGGGTAGAACATAATTGGATGGCTGCCAGCTCCCAGTGGGTGGGTGTGGTTGTTCACTGGGAGCAGTGTGCCTGGAGGGATCACTAAATGGCCTCTTTGTATGTCATGAATACGTGATATGGAGTCAGAGGTGAGAGGGGATGTCTTTAGTGTGATTTGGCTGTCAGCAGGAGGTCCTCAATATTTCAGATGAAGACTGGAGGCGGAGGGCTCTTTGTTAAACCTTGTAGCAACACGGCAAACAATAAAACCATCAGAACGTCTGGGGCAAACACGGCCAGGTGATTCTCGGTTTTTATTGCTTTTACGCTAACATAAACAGAGAGCCATTCAACAACACATTCACACTGTGACTTTAGGTGTAGGCGGTGTGATCCTGCTTCCTTCTGGGTTTAGTTTCTGCTGCAGCACCTTTCACAGTCGCCGTGGCTTGAATTACTTTTCATACAAACACAGGAGGAGATTCACTGCTGCTAGTTTATGGGAGATAGAGGTAACTGAGGATCATGACATCTGGTTCATGCCTCAACCTTCAGCATTTAAAAAACTATTAGTATTTTATTTGATTGGATACGGGGAGCAGGAATTTCAAAGGGGAACACTACAGGAGCAAGTGGAAAAATATTAAGACACTAAAATATATGAAATGCTGGATATGAAAACTATTTGAAATAATATGATGTGAACATTTCATGTGTAAAAGTCTGAGACAGCTGCTTTGTCATCTGGAATGCTGCCACTGCAACTGTGGCTTTCAACTCCTGTTTTCCTTTTCTCTTTTCTTTTCTTTTTTCCTACTTATTCTGACTCATGGCATCACAGCTATTTTCTTCTTTCAGAAATAAATCTAGAGTTTAAACACACTTGGTGTATGATGTTTGTGTTGTCATAATTGCTGATGACGTGGTTTTCAGTCAGGTTTCTATGTCTTGCTTCTATACTGCTTCTTGGTAGTGCTGCCTACTGGTCTCTCGCTGTCTCTATCTTTAAGCTTCCTCCCTCTGTTCTCTTCTCCCCCTGCCTGCCTCCGTCCTGTCTTTGTGGAGGTGACGGGTGGGAGCTGATAAGGGGTAACCAACTGATCGGGGTGCTCTCGCCTCCAGTATTTTCTGTTCAGACTGAATATGAGCTAGCTTTGGCTCACGGTTCTGGAAGACATGCTGAGGATTTGGATGCTTGACATGATGTGTTCTTGCTGTGTGCTCTGCTTGTTGTGTGAGGTGTTCTGGTGTGTATTTGCTCATAAACATGCTGTGTTGTTGTGGATAAAGGCACCCGGTCAGCATCATGAGAAACACTGATACAGTCTCTGCTCCACTTCCTGCCTGTTATTAGTTGTTTATTAAAAAGTGCCTTCTGAATGATGGATGTGGTGCAGTTTGACTTATTTGATATTTATCATCCCAGACATGATAGTGTTGAC
Source organism: Amphiprion clarkii (assembly GCA_027123335.1). Classification (NCBI taxonomy): domain Eukaryota; kingdom Metazoa; phylum Chordata; class Actinopteri; family Pomacentridae; genus Amphiprion; species Amphiprion clarkii. The sequence goes on along the minus strand of CM049571.1, from coordinate 641,322 downwards.
TCTTTTCCTGAAGAATGTCTCACACTATTAGAGTGATTATTAATCAGCATTCAACAGCTGTAGTAGCTCTAGTCTCCAGGAAGTAGCAAATACCAAGGACTTTACAGACACCCTAACCCTCCATTTCCAACCCTGTCTCTGGTGAAGGAAGGTGTTGGGTTAAATCTCTCAGGTCTCTGTGTCGTATACTATGTGATCTGGTTCAGTCAGAAAGCTGGATAAGAGCCGAGATTTCTGTCTGTGTTTCCAAAGTCACATGCTCATAATGTTCTGTACAGAGCAGTTTCAGGTTTTCCACCCCAACAGAAATAAAGTTGTCAGAAACACTGAATATTTGGAATACTTTTTCCCCACTGAGATATTCTGTGGGGCTGCACAGTGGATCAGTGGTTAGCACTGTCGCCTTGCAGCTAGAAGATCCCTGGTTCACGTTCCAGCCTTCCTGGGATCTTCCTGCATGGAGTCTCCATGTTCTCCTGTTCATGGTGGGTTTTCTCCAGGTTCTCCAGCTTCCTCCCACAGTCCAGAAACATGCTGAGGTTAACTGGTGATCCTAAATTGTCTGTAGGTGTGAATGTGAGTGTGATTGTTTGTCTCTATATGTAGCCCTGTGATAGACTGTTACCTGTCCAGGTGTCCCCTGCCTTCACCTTCAGTCAGCTGGGATAGACTCCAGCCCCCCATGACCCTGATGAGGATGTATAGGTGTCTAGATGATGGATGGATGGATGGATGGATGGATGATATTCTGATTTAAACAACAAAATATCAGTTTCATGTTGGCCTCCTAAAGCCTGGGTTATGCTTTCTGCACGAATGTGACATACGGAAATGAGATGCTCAGAATCTGCACAAGAGAATGCATGTGCATTTATACTCCACACGGTGTTTGCTCCCAACCTGTAGGGGGCAGTGTATCACAAACCTAGTCTACTCTAGTGCTAAACTAGAGTAGAAGAAGTTTGCCATCGTTTACACCACTTACAACATGGCATTTTACCAAATAGCTGCATTTCAACAGTTAGTTTTAATTTGACACCAAGAATTGTTCATAACCCTGTTACCACGGTGATCTCTGTGTGATGAATCATCTAAATGCCTGTATTTCTAAACTTCTGCTGCTAGGAGCTCCTCTTCTTCTGCTAGTCTTTTGTGTGTGTCTGTCCATAGTTAGAAAAATTTGGAGGTGCATGATGAAAGGCTGTGTGATGGGCGTGGCTGATAAAATGACGTAATTCGTCTGCATGAATCTCACGGACGCGTCAAGCATAAAACAAGCTTAAGCCCAGATCAGTAAACTGTGCTTCATGTGTGTGTTTGTGTTCCCACTGCTGCAAGTGGCATCATATTTTATTTAGAAGCCTCACAAAGGAGGATGTGTGGACAACAGAAGTGCTTGAACTCATATCGCTCTGAAAACTCTGGGATTGATTTATCTAGGATGGAGCTGCAGGGTGCTTCCCCACAGGCTGGACACACACACACAATAAACAGTTAATCAACTTTGTGTCCTCTCTCTGCTCTCTTGTCTTTTCATTCCAGTCTCCTCTGTTCTATGAGCTTCTGTTCTCTTCTGCCCGTCCCCGTCTTCCCCTCCTGTTCTTTCCTTTTTTGTCTTTCCATAAAATAAAACCAGTGAATCCGCTCGTCTTCCACTGTATCCCACTCGATCTCCTCTTCCACTCTCTCTTTTCCAGTCATTCTTCCTCTCTTTCCACTCAAACTAGGTCATTCTGCAAACATGGAGCCACATCTCCTACCAAGCATGACATCCAGATACACACTCGCATCGCCTGGCAACCACACATCCACCCCGCACCCCCTTCATCCTCCAGCCTCATTTCCTCCATCTTACCTTCCCCAGAGGTTGTGCTCATTGCAGAGGACAGGGTTAGCTTTGTTTTGTCCCTGCTCTGCTTCCAGAGAGGAGCTGAGAGTTCACTGAGCAGGATGGATGATAGGAAGGCAGGTTCACGCATGCATCCAGTGGTCGGTCCAGTCCTCGTCTCCAAAGCTGCATCTAATGAACATGTTTGAACTAATCTCATGTACAAATTAACTTCTGGCTAATAAAATTCACTGGTTCATATAGATTCTTTTGCCATGTTATGTCTTCAGTAATGTTACCATGACAACTCGTTGAGAAAAATACAGAATTTAATATTGTATACAGAGCATCTTTTCTCACAATTTCGACGTTTCAGTGACTGCATTTCAAGCATTTTCACTGTGGGACAGTAGTTTGACAAAAAGCTACAATTGAATCACATGTCAGAGTCTTCCTCAGCAGATGGTGTTTGATGGTTGTCAACCTGTGATCCTCCTGAATAAATAGATTACAGACATTCATAGAGGTAGGCTCTACTACAAACCTACTAATACTACTACAGCTACTGTATTCTTTGTCTAGTGGGGTGCTGGTGCATTAGAGTCACTGGTATATTCTACAGTCACTGTGCTATTTCAACAATAATACTGTGATGGATTACCCAGTGTAAGCTAGCTGAGAGGTTGTCCCTGTAGGAGAATCAGGCTCAGTAATCTGCATCAGTGCTGTACTACACACTCCGGTCTTAAAATATATCTTTATGGACTGTAGATCTATTTTTCTCTGCAGAGTTGCACAAGATCCACTCAGAGTTCCATCAGAAACCTGAAATGTCTGCTGTAGTTTTTTCTGAATGAAACATTGTCTCTATAGTGAATAAAGGTAGACAGTAAAATGTGCTTTAGAACAATGTGAAAATGCTTTTAGATGAACTAAACTGCATAGAACTCAAGCAGAATTCCATTTTTTCTTGACTTTAGATGTACACAAACATCAACCTGACTCCTCCCACACCATCCAGGCCATCATGTGATCATTCAGTAGCCCCTCTGGAGATCATCTAGAGGAAATGATGTCATTGTCACAGAGATATTTCCTCGACAACCTCTTTAGTGTCTGACCCATGACCTTCTCATGTTTGGAAGAGCCATTTATTACCATGACCTCTCTGCCTTTGTGTGTGTGTGTGTGTGTAGACAGGGTTCAGCAGCTGTAGCTTGAGGGTGAGGAGCAGGTTGGGGTGGGAGGTATGTTCATGTATCCTCCATACATGAAGGTGGGCAGCAGAGGGAGAGTCATTAGTGGATTGGTGAATTGGTGCGTGCTAGACCTGTTATAGATCAGTAGGGAACAGTATGTGATAGACTGGACATCAAAGTACACACACACACACACACACACACACACACACACACACACACACGCGCTCCTTACTGTCCCATTAGGCTGTTGAAAGCACTGGGGCGTGTTTGATGGAGAGCATCAGCAGCATCTGTTGTTTCTTTACTCACTTCACACATTCAGTGCACTTTCTATTTATAGCATGTGAGGAAACATGTTTACCAGTGTATCCTGCTCTTTCATTTTAAATCAAGCCTCCAATATTTAAATAAATAACCTTCCTGATGTGACGACTCTATGGTAAAGATTTGATTAGATACAAGGAAACCTGTTTAGGTTTAATCAAGCGCTTAATGCTGGGAGTGTTTTTGGCTGTATCCTTTCAGCATCCTGTAATAGACGTCTGAGAAGAAACTACACGTCTCTGCCTTCTGTTGGCTCGATTTTTAAGCTGTAAAAATTGTAGCTTATGACAGCTGGTTTTGGCCTATCACAGGTCTTTTCACCCAGATCAGGTGAGATCATGTAAAAAAGTCCACAGTGACAACAGGAAAAGCCCTCAGAGAGCAGGACTCCACCAAGGCTGCTCAGTCGTATCCAACGGATGAAATATTTAAACAATTCGTGGTCCCCAGCAGTGGATCTGTGGTAGGATCACAATCATGTGATTGTCAGCAGGCAGCTGATGTAGTGTTCACTTGTCATGGTTACAGTGACGCCATGCCGCTATCTGGCAACGATACAGAAATCTTTAACAAATCCGTGGATCCAGACTATAAGCTGCATCACTGCCAAAATCTAATCACTTGGTCCTTGTGTCATTTCTGACCTTCCCTGAACATTTCATCCAAATCCGTTGGTCTGTTTTAGAGTAAAGTTGCAAACAGACAGACAGACACCGATTGTCATATAACTCCTCTGCATTCTTTGGTGGAGTAATTAGGTGTGGTGGTGAAGTGGATTGGATGGTGACCTTGACTCAGGACAGTCAGGTCTGGATACACCCGGCCGTCTGGTGGGAAGGCCTTCAGAGCATTAAAGAGTAATAATAACCTTTTTATTCTCTACATCTGCCAACCCAACCTGTAAGTAAAGTTGAAAATGGGTTTGAAACAGAACAGCAGTCTCCCGTGTTGTAGTCCAGTGTTTTGCAGACCCCTCTATCCACTCTGACCTCCTCCAGTGCTGCCTACATCCTCCTGTTTTATTCCTGCTATAATCTCCCCTGAATGTACACACTACACTGTTCCTTAAACACGTATGTACATGTGCTGTTGGAGCATTTGTTGAAACATCCAAAGCTGTCACATGATGACCACATCAAGTGGTTTAAAATAAAATGTGACTAATGGTAATAAGCTGCTTCGTTGAACAACCAAATGGTTATCTCTGACGCCAGAGCAGTCTTGTGTACAGATATGCTGGTAATGCTGAAACCTAGTTAGAATAATGTGAGGCTAAAATATTTGAAATCTTTAGAATAGCAGGTAAATGTTACTTCTGAAAATAAAAATCACAGCACCCCTAACCCAGTCTTTCCTCCAGCTGATGTAGCAGTCAACCAGGAAACCAAAACACCATTTTCAGATATTGGTAATGTTTTGATGTAGTGCTGCTAAAGCAGTCAGGTCAGTTTACATTCAGTGAAGTCACAGGGTTCTACGACATCCAGTAGTGTTCCTCCCTATTAGTGTGTCTTATAACTGAGGCAGCGTTCATTCATTCTGCTCCCCCCTGCTACCCCCCTTTTCCCATCCCTCCCCCTCTCCACCCCTCTACCTCTACCCCTCTACCCCTCTACTCCCCTACCTCTCTACCCCTCTATCTCTGCCCCTCTATCTCTACCCCTCTACCTCTGCCCCTCTATCTCTACCCCTCTACCTCTACCCCTCTACCTCTAACCCTCTACCTCTGCCCCTCTATCTCTACCCCTCTACCTCGACCCCTCTACCTCTAACCCTCTACCTCTACCCCTCTATCTCTATCCCTCTACCCCTCTATCTCTACCCCTCTACCTCTACTTCTCTACCTCTTCCCCTCTATCTCTACCCCTCTATCTCTACCCCTCTATCTCTACCCCTCTATCTCTACCCCTCTACCTCTACCTCTAACCCTCTACCTCTAACCCTCTACCTCTACCCCTCTACCTCTAACCCTCTACCTCTTCCCCTCTATCTCTACCCCTCTATCTCTACCCCTCTATCTCTACCCCTCTATCTCTACCCCTCTACCTCTACCCCTCTACCTCTAACCCTCTACCTCTTCCCCTCTATCTCTACCCCTCTACCTCTAACCCTCTATCTCTACCCCTCTACCTCTACCCCTCTACCTCTAACCCTCTACCTCTACCCCTCTACCTCTAACCCTCTACCTCTTCCCCTCTATCTCTACCCCTCTACCTCTAACCCTCTATCTCTACCCCTCTACCTCTACCCCTCTACCTCTAACCCTCTACCTCTACCCCTCTACCTCTAACCCTCTACCTCTTCCCCTCTATCTCTACCCCTCTACCTCTAACCCTCTACCTCTACCCCTCTATCTCTATCCCTCTACCTCTACCCCTCTACCTCTTCTGTCCCTCTCAACCCTCCTTCCAGCAGCAGATGGGTTCCCCACATAAAGAGCCGGGTTCTGTTCAAGGTTTTTTTCCCTGTTAAAAGGGTGTTTTTCTTGCCACTGTCTCCTTAGGGCTGCTCTGGGGGGTCAGGCATATGGGTTCTGTAAAGCGTCTTGAGACAATTTGACTGTAATTGGCGCTATATAAATAAAACTGAATTGAATTGAATTGCTCAATCTGTGCTGAAACATCACTGCTGCCTCATCCGCCATCCTTCCTCCTTGTTCTAGAAAGATCTGTGCTTGTACACATTTACTTCCTATTCAGACTGTTTCATTCTGTATTCTTTTAATACAGTCAGTATCAGGCTCTGGTGGGGAGGTAGTGATCTCAGGGACCGTCTGTGTCCTGAAGAGTCACCACCAAATACAAATATATGTCAGTTAGAAATAAATGTTTTAAATCTGACAAAGTGTCTGAAATGCTGTTAAATAAGATGAACAGAAGGGACCTTACTGTGTATTTAGTTGTAGTATTACACAGGGCTGAAAGCTCATGTGCACATTCTCCTCAAGTGGAACATACTGCTGCTGGCAATGCACTTAACCCAGTTAAACATCGTTCCCCCAGATGTTTGATGTGTGCAGTACTGTCGTGGGGGTCTACTGAACCTATTATATATATACAGTATATATATATATATATATAACCATCCATCCATCCATTATCTATACACCGCTTAATCCTCACTAGGGTCGCGGGTGGGGGCTGGAGCCTATCCCAGCTGACTCGGGCGAAGGCAGGGGACACCCTAGACAGGTCGCCAGTCTGTCGCAGGGCTACACACAAAGACACACAATCACTCTCACATTCACACCTATGGGCAATTTAGAGTAATCAATTAACCTCAGCATGTTTTTGGACTGTGGGAGGAAGCCGGAGTACCCGGAGAAAACCCACGCATGCACAGGGAGAACATGCAAACTCCATGCAGAAAGGTCCCGGGAAAGCCGGGACGCGAACCCGGGACCTTCTCGCTGCAAGGCGAAAGCGCTAACCACTACGCCACTGTACAGCCCCATATATATAACCTATATATATATATATATATATATATATATATATATATATATATATATATATATATATATATATATATGTGTATATGTGTATATATATATATATATATATATATATATATATATATATATATATATGTATATATATATATATATATATATATATATATATATATATATATATATATGTGTGTGTGTGTGTGTGTGTGTGTGTGTGTGCGCGCGTGTGTATGTTTTTATATATATGTATATATATGTATTATATAGGTTATACAGGTTTTGTTATATAGGTTTTATTATATAGGTTTTACTGCTACAGCCTCATTTACTGATTTAAAATTTTGTATACACCACTGTTCAAAAGTTTGGGGTCACCCAGACCATTCCATGTTTTCCATGAAAACTCCCACTTTTCTCCATGTTCTAACATAACTGCACAAGGGTTTTCTAATCATCAATGAGCCTTTCAACACCATTAGCTAACACAATGTAGCATTAGAACACAGGAGTGATGGTTGCTGGAAATGTTCCTCTGTACCTCTATGGAGATATTCCATTAAAAATCAGCTGTTTCCAGCTACAATAGTCATTTACCACATTAACAATGTCCACACTGGATTTACCATTCATTTAATGTTATATTCATTGAAAAAAGGGACTATACAGCCCTTAGACATGCATGGTCGTCCAGGTGAGCTACTGCGGTGGTTTTCTGAGAAGTTCACAGATTTGTGACTAGCAGTGGAATGGCCACACAGAGAGTGCTGAAGGAGGAAGAGTGCAGTGCTTTCTATCACTCCTCATTGGGAACATTCAGATAAATACTGGTGCTCAAAAAAGCCTGATAAATGTATAGTCATAAGCTGCATCAGAGGACACAGAAGTTCTTATTTAAAGAAATTCATTGGAACATTTGCCAAACAGCCCTTTATGTGTGTGTTATAAACGTAGAAGTATATTTAGTATCCAGTGGACGTGGGTTGTTAGGACATTTGCTCTCAGCTAAATCTGACCTTAGATCTATCAGTATGATTTTGTTGCTTATCAGCTGAGTGTGTGTGGAAGGTGTTGTCTTCACTGTGGTTTGTGTTTAACTTACATGTTGTGTCATGATGGCACAAACTGTATGGGAGATAACAAGAGTGTGTTTGTGTGTTTTTGTTTTCCCATAGAGGCTTTTCCGCAGTCCACCAGGCAGACTAGTGTGTGTGTGTGTGTGTGTGTGTGTGTGTGGTGTGTGTGAGTGTGTCAAGAAGGACTAAAAGAAAGAGCATCCTGTGATCCTCAGGGCAGCAGCTGGCACACAGACGAGCTCTTTGAAAGCACAAACACACAGTTGGAGAAACACCACTACAGCAGACAGTCCTAAGGCGTGTGTGTGAGTGTGTGTGTCTGTGTGTGTAGGTGTGTGTGTGCTGTCTGCTCTGCTGTATCTTCTTCTCCTTCCTGTGCGCAGGCCATCAGACTAATGAGCAGTCAGCACATCTGACTTGTGTTGTCTCCTCTGAGTTCTTGCTAACTGTGTCTGAGGGTTCAGCTACAAACTCAGTGATTCTTCAGCGTGGCTTTAAAGGATCCAGCCTCACAGATACTGCTTGTTTAGAATAGTTTAATGAGGGGCATTGAAACCTTGTGTTTAAACAGATGAACTGTGTATTAACAGTTGTTTGCTGAAACAGATTTCATGGTAATACAGTTTATTTGTGCTCTTTGTGTCTCCTCAGGTCTGCTTGGTGTCACTGAGTGGGTGGGCAGACAGAGGATCAGTGTCCACATCTGTGAACGTAAGTCAGGGCTTGTGTTAAATCACTGCAGCCTCTTAGATATGAACATCTACAAGATCAGACTCTATCAGCCACTGCGTGATTAATTCAAGGTCCACAATCAGCAGTCGCTCTGCTACCACAATTCTTTACATATTCTTGTTTAGTGCTGGGAAAAGTTATTCAACTCCCTCCTGATTTTTCTGTCTCATATTAATCTGTATCTGATTTTCAAGCAAAATCTAACTAAATAAAGCCAACTCGTGTTAATACAAAACACAAGCTGTAAATAATAATTGTAGGCATTGAAGCAAAGTTATCTACACCAACATGGCCTGTGTGAAATAGCGTTTGCCCAAGAAGAAAAACAGCTGTCAAACTACACCGATACATGTTTGTAACTGGACTAGACAAACACAGGGCAGAATGCTACCAGCCCTGTTTAATCAGATCATCCCTGACAGGTCATCAGTCTATGAGTTCCAGCTCTAGTTGGGTTTCACAGCAGAAGAGTGATCTCAAGCATCTGACTGATGCTGGCTCCAACTACAGGGCTTTAAAAACGGTTTCTCTGTAAGAGTCTGATATACACACAATACAAGATTGGAAAGTAATGGTGCATGTCACACTACAGGATATTATTAAAGTGATCGTACCACAGGGAGCGGTCGGTCAGCAGAGTCTGTCCTAACAGATGCAACTAAATGGAGACTGTGGTAGAAAACGGGCTGTAATATTAATAATACCTTGCAATAAGAACAAACGGACGGCTGTGGCTCAGGTGGTTGAGCGGGTTGTCCAATGATCGAAGGGTCGGCGGTTCGATTCCCGCTCTGTCCTAGTCATGTGCTGTTGTGTCCTTGGGCAAGACACTTTATCCATCTGGCCTCCAGTGCTGCTACTCACACTGGAGTATGAATGTTGGGGATTGTCAGCCACGCTTCCGTCAGTCTGCCCCAGGGCAGCTGTGGCTACAAATGTAGTTTACCACCACCGAGTGAGAATGTGTGAGTGAATGAATAATGGATTCATTGTGAAGCGCTTTGAGTGCCTTGAAAAGTGCTATATAAATCTAATCCATTATTATTATTATTAAAAAAACTAAGCAGAAAGCCTAATGAGTCTGGATGAGAATTGTTGGGTTGTCTATTCTTTAGTGAGATATGGAGGTGAGATTTTAACGATGACTTTTAATTTGTCCACTGCTATGGGTGCTCGCATGATAGTCATATCCATTCCAGTTTTAACTCCCTAAATACCACACATGGGTGATATTATCTGGGCTGCCTAAAAGGTTTTAGAGTGGGTCTGTAAATCGCTCACATTATCAAACTAGATAAGCACTCAGAGAGCGCAGTCCTCCTCCAAGGCTGCTCATTCCCCATATGGAAATGCAGCGTTTGTTTATTAGTTATTGATGATCAGAAATCACAGCAACATAGAATGTGTAAATTTAATATAGATGTACCCACTAACTAAATGACCTTGTGCTGAGCACAGGGGTGTGTTTTGCATGTGTACGTTATGTGTCAAAATCTAATCACTTGGTCCTTGTGTCATTTCCAACCTCCCCTGAAAATTTCATCCAAATCTGTTCGTCTGTTTTTGATTAATGTTGCTGACAGACAGACAGACGCCAATCATCACATATATGAAGAAAACATCAGACCAAGGTCCCAAGTCGTATATCTGCTCTGGTTGTCAGGAGGAGAGAAATGGAGTAAACTGGCCTGTAGTGTGAACCAGGTTCACCTCAGAATGGTTTCAAAGACTCAGAACATTTGGAGTCTCCCAGTTAAAGTCCTGAAAATAGCAGCACATTCTCACGAAAGCGCCAAAACAGCTGCATTAAAGTAGGTTCACAAAAAAGTGTGGGTTGAAATTCCACCACAAACGTGATTGTTATGAATATGAAATGTTCAGTAAAAAATTACATACTATGAAAAAAATGAAAGATGTATTCTGTGCTTATTGAGGATGTCTTTGTTTGATGCTGGATGTAGTTTGAAGTTTAATAGCAAATAATCATGAAAACAGAATAAATCATCAGGGGAAAAAGTAGTTTTCACACACTGAATGAGGCAAGAGAAATTTTTATGTGACAATATGTAAAAGATGCTTCATTTCTTTAGAAAACTCCAACAGGAGTAGTAATGTGATTCACATGTATGCATGTCACTACATGACTGATCAGCTTGAAGCATCCAGCTGGGGAACATTAAACTCAGAAGGTGTTTCAGTTTGTTGACATGTCCAGGTAAAGAGCTTTTTGCTTTCTTCCAACAGACTGCTGTGGTTGTTTACTGCACATGTAGATGTCTGAACAGTCACTGACATGTTCTGACTTTACAACTGTGGCTGATGATCTACACAGGAAACCCTCTCATAAAGCTTTGTATCTCTGAAGCATGCATCTGTGTTTTAGTAGATGGGGTTTGAGCAGAACAGGGACCACCACCTATCACCGGTTTGCTGCCTGTTTATTCATGCGCTCCAGCAGTCGTGGGAGTAGTGTAGTGGTGAGGGTAATTGTGTGTGATGGCTGGAGGACTATTCTGGGCGTGTTGTAGAACAGACTTGGTGAGGCTGTTTTGGGGGTAGATATAGAGGTCACATGAATGGTTGGAAAGGCAGTCAGTGTGTTAATGTCTCTGGTGGAGCCAAACACAGCTTTTACATTCAGAATAAGCTTTATTTATGAAGATACAACAAAGGCAGGACACTTTTCATATCTGAGGTTTACATTTTCTTGTATTCTTTCAGTACTCTGCATGCCCACCTTTTGATGAAAGTCTTGATCCTCCATGGACGACAGCAGTGTTACACTAATGTCCAAACTTCTGCTGTTCTTATTCAGAAATGATCTTTTTTCAGCTGTGCTCTGTGGGAGTGGTGCGCTACCTTTCTCTTGAATGTACGTGCACACTAACATGCACACTCCAGATCTACATTCTAGCATTCATCAGCCCTGTCCCCATGGTGTTTATTCCAGAAGAGCACCATTAGTCCTCAGCTCCTTCCATAATGACTCTAATGGAATCCCCCAGTGTTGGAACAGTGGAATAATTGTGACTGAGTGTTTGTGTGCAGCGTGTTCAAGATGAAAATACCTGAATATGTCTGGACAGATACCAAGCACAGCTCCCACTGGATCAGTGCACGTGGTTTAGTTAAAAGATGATGTAGTGGAGAAAATCATTCACTAGATTAATTATGTGATGTTTCAATCATATGTTTAATCGCTCATAATTTCATATGCATTCAGTCAACAATATAAATATTTAGAGTAATAATGCTTGCATGAATGTTTCTTATTTCCAAAACATAAAGTCTCCCTCCTTTTCACTGTTCAGACTGACCTTCAGACATCTTTTGCAGTCATAAACAACATCTGGTTTCTATCCGACACTAACAGTGTGTGAAACCTGATGATCTGTTGGACTGCCAGAACTATCCATAGTTACAGATGGAGGATTCCAGCTGGTAGAGAGAGCACATAATAGCAACGTTATAAAAACTTATATACGCAGTAACAACTTTAGTTGCTCTTCTCTGCAAAGACGATGAACTCGGATGTTTTTTATGAAACCAAAGATCTCAATACTGACTCGTCTCTGAGTCAGTTTTTAAATTTAAGTTTCATCCACTACATAAATGTGTCTGATGAGATGAAAGAACTAGATGATCAGATTTTGATGTGTAACGGTGATAGACTCTTTGGTAAATAGCTCCATTTAAACTGTCATGAGAGCAGTCTGAGTCATTGTTGGAGTCCATGTTCCACCACATTGGCAAAAGTCAGAGATTTGAGTGTAAAACCAGCTGTTATACCTCAAATGGATAATTCCTTCCAAGTAATGACACTTCAAAGATAATCATAAAACAGGCCTAAAATAAACCCTCTAACAGCTAATTAAGCCCTGTGCCTTGAGCCTCCATCATCTTAATCACGCTAACCTTCATATTTTACGGTGAGGAGTTTTGTCTTTGCATTTTAAGTGAACTCTGATAAAGAAACACAAAGTCTGTTTTTAAATAATGAGTCTGAACATGAATTTATTCCTTCTGCATTCTGAATGTGGTTTACCCTATAAACCTTCCTGTACTGAGTCTCATTTATGACCAGGAGTCTTTTGTACAGAAATAACCCCTCATCTTAAATAATTAAAGAAGCTCTATGAAATTCAGTGAACAATTCTCAATTGACAAATTTATGCTAATTCCCCATAATTTCTAGAAGTAAGTTAACATTTTTTTTTTATCTTTCTGTGTCATGATTTACAGTCTGAATGTGCTCCTGGCAAAATTCATCTAAGGTCACTAAACAGTGCTCTCTGCTATCCGTATTCACAGGATCCAAATGAATGTGTTATTTTTAGAAATGGCCTGCAACAGGCCAATCTGTTTCTGTTGAGCCTCCAGCGTGACAGGCAGACGGAGCAGCCAGACAAGTTTCATCTATTAGTTTAATGGGCTCTATTATGCACTGAATAACGTCAGGTTTGGAGGAGAACTTCCTGTGTGATGTTAATGTAGGCCTGAGGTAAGAGGAGTGTGACCTGGTTGTGTTTGGGTTCGTCTGTACAGTCACCGTGTGTGTGCACGTATGTGAACTAAAGTATGTAAGCTAGGTCAACTAGAAATGTGAAACAACACACAGTACACTGTGACTCTGTCAGAACAGCCAGCCAAAGCAAACCTGCAGCTCTGAGCTCCACTGTGTCTGGATGTGAGTCCTCCAGACCACCCTGCAGGGAAGCTGTTGTCCTACACACTGACCTGAGAACAGGCCTGCTGGTACACCTCACAGCTCCACAGAACGACGAGTCAGTGCTAACTGGTTGTTTCTGCCCCATCACTGAGTTCTTAAAAATGAGTCTTATCAGCCGCACAGACACGTACTGACCAGGTGGGAGGTGGATGGGAATGTCTACCATCTAGAATATCAAAGGTTGCTCAACAAAATAGATGTCTGGCTTAGATCTCATCTGGGTGACGTTCCCCAGTCACGCTGATTAAGTAACAACATGAAGTTTGGTTCCTTCCTCAGTGAAGGAAGCTTTGGATTGTTGGATTCTCTGTTTATAATTTGTCGGATCTTCACCTGAAATGACATGTGCTGTGAATTGGCGCTATATAAATCAAATGGAACTGAATTACTGGGTGGTTTCAGTGTGTAGTCTGACGTGCTGTGACCAAATGAATTAAAGACGCTATAATTACTTAATCTGACAAAGACACCCATCTCAGAAGACATGAATGCCACAAAGCCTGCTCTAACAAGATTCCACCTCCAGAAGAGTCAGGAAGAAACACTGCTGCAGTGAGAAAGACATGATTCCCAGGTTGTGTCACACCGAACACACATGGTTCATGGTGAGAAATGATGCCCTTCTCCACCCTCTACACTGATGCCAGTATTAGAAGCCGGAGGATGTTGAAATAATAGACAAATCTGTAACATACAGACAGCTATAGGGCTGGAAAATGTCTTTGTACTTTTCATGTAAATGTTGGACATAATTCTGGCAGCATTTCTGAGCAGAACGTATCAATAGTTTGACATGAATTCTTCTGAAACGCCGGCAGTATGAGGCGTTCACTGACCCCTTTTTTGGGGATTCCTGTGCATTCAGCCTCATGCATCAGTTTGTGCTATCATGTATAATGCACTGCAGAGTGGAGAGAGGTGCAGTTAGCACTGACCTATTTCAGAGCTTTTACTCTGACATTCTCTTTTTTCTCTTTATTTTGATTTCTCTCACTCCATGATGTTTGTCTTGGGAACAGATCTGCAATTCAAAGTGGATTCCTGTCTTAAGGCTTGTATTAGACTGTGTGGAATGCTCTTTTCCTAATCCTCCCATCCTCGTTCTCTTCTGGGGGATGTGTGTGTGTGTGTGTGTGTGTGTGTGTGTGCACTGAGTTCATTAATTAACAGGGAACACTGGTCAGGTTTCACAACAGCTGGCTAGCAGAGATATGTGAAGTTTGCTGAGGGGAGAGAGGGAGTGTCAGGGTGTGTCTTCATCCATGTGGAACCATGTATCTCTGCATCCATGCATGGTGTGTGTGTGTGTGTGTGTGTGTGTGTGTGTGTGTGTGTGTGTGTGTGTGTGTGTGTGTGTGTGTGTGTGTGTGTGTGTGTGTGTGTGTGTGTGTGTGTGTGTATATGTATTTGTATGATTGGCACCTCATGCCAACCAGTTCTGGGCTTTGAACTCCCCAGGGGCAGATTAGCTCTTTAGTTGCATGCGGCTGGACTGACTTACCACCAGATGGTTTATGCATAATGTGTGTGTGTGTGTGTGTGTGTAGTAGGTGTTTGCAGGTTTTGGGTGAAGTATGTCTCCTGCCCTCAGGCCTGAAGGCTGCTGCGTCCCCTCTGTTGTGAGATAACTCTATTATTTCTCAGCTCATCTGTCTTTGTATCAAATCACTGCACATTCGACATACTTTAGACTTTACATTGTACGGGAGAGTTAACACTGTATTGGCTCTATGAGATGGTCATGATTAGAAGACAACCCCAACATCTGTGAAACCACGAGGAGAGTTTCCTCATCACAGAGGAATCATACTGATAATTGTGCCTGCCAGTCACTGTCAGGTTCTTCATTCACTACATTTTCCCTTTGAGCTGAAATTCTGGACTTAGTCCTGTGTTTGCTATGATACAAGGAAACATGTTGGTGTCGGTTAAACTAGACTAACCAGACTTTAGGGGCTGACAGACTACAAACAGATTGAAACCTGACAAACAAGCAATAATGCAGCACTTTGTGTAGAAGCCTGTCTGATGTTCTGTACTGATCCTCATACTTTCTAACCTAGTTTACAGGAAAAACTAGTGTCTTATATTTCAACTATTATGGGGAATATTTCTAATCAGAGCATGTGGTAAAAAAAAAATGGCTCGTTTATTTTTCTGTTATTTCAAAAACAAACCAACAACATTAAAAGAAGTGGTAGATGAACTTCATTTTAACTTCAAATTACAACCCATGATATACATTAACATTCTGGGCTCACTTAGAAATGTCCTTATTTTTATTATCCCTTATTAATCCCACAAGAGGAAATTCAGATTTTCACTTATCGCCCCAACTGGGGGAGCCAAAGTGAAGGGTCAGCCGTGGTACAGCGCCCCCTGGAGCAGGAAGGCTTAAGGTTAACAGTGATCACATCAGGGTTTGAACCACTGACGTTCTGATCAGTAGTCCAGAGACTTAACCGTTGCGCCACCATTGCCTCCTATTTTGAAAGAGAAGCAGTTTTGTTTCAGTGAAGATAACATTAAATGAATGATAAATCCAGTGCAGACATTGTTAATGTGGTAAATGACTATTGTAGCTGGAAACAGCTGGTTTTTAATGGAATATCTCCATAGAGGTACAGAGGAACATTTCCAGCAACCATCACTCCTGTGTTCTATTGCTACATTGTGTTAGCTAATGGTGTTGAAAGGCTCATTGATGATTAGAAAACCCTTGTGCAATTATGTTAGCACATGGATAAAAGTGGGAGTTTTCATGGAAAACATGGAATTGTCTGGATGATCCCAAACTTTTGAACGGTGGTGTGTACAAAAACTTCAGTGAAATGCAGTGTCAGTAAATGAGGCTGTAGCAGTGAAACCTCGGAGTGTGTTCAACTGAGGAACAGTTTGTCTGTAAATTCAACAGAAGAATAGAATGTATTGTGCCTTTTTTTCAAAAGTTGCACAGTCTTGCTTTACTTCATAATAAGTTCATAATAATAACGCATTTCTACATGCTAATTATGCTAATTGTTTCCTTCATTTTAACAGAAGTTTTCATTTTTCACCGTACTATTTATGTTAATTGTAATGCAGTTTCTTGAAAATGTATTCATACAGTTGATTCTTTCACAGTAGACTGAGTGTACCCAGTGTAACACAGTGGTATGTCACATTGTTTGGGAGATTAGAAATGGCAGCCTTATGGTAGAAACCCACCCCCACACTCCCACCTGATCGTAGTCTTCATTCATTCCGTTGTCGTGGCTTTGAGCTCTGGTGTGATGTGAGGCACACTGAAGGATGATCTTGGCGGGGGATGACAGCATGTGGACAGGGATTAACAGCCAGCAGGTGGTCCTGTAGGTGTGCCAGAAGACAGACCTGGTCCTCCTGTGGAGGGCAGAGGAACACTGGGAATCTGGGAATGTGCAGTTTCCTCCACTGAGTGCAGAAAAATAGGAATATTTTCTCCATGTTGTCATCCACTTTCAAGTTCCAGCAGGGTCAGTATGAATTACCTGTACAGGTTTATAACTCACTTACTGAGAAGAGAAAATATAAAGTTGGACAGAATCAGATGAAGTTTAGAGAATGTCCATGGTAATAACTGTTATGACTTATTACTACCATATCAGAAGAAACAGCAGAATCAGAGCTTTATAATTATTCATAAAGTTATGAAGACAGATCAAAGTTCTGCATAATAATATCTTTGCTGTTTTTTTTCACCCATTTTCACTCTCCTGCTACTTACATAACACAGAACAAAACAGGAAAGAGCAAGAGAGAGCAGTTCTCCTCCAGAGCTGCTCAGTCATTGGATGATTTCTGACGAATGAAATCTTTAAACCATTCATGGTCCTCAGTGGTGGATTTGTAGTAGGATCACAATCATGTGATCGTCAGCAGACAGCTGATGTAGCGTTCACTTGTTGTCATGGTTACAGTGACGCCGTGCCGCTATCTGGCAACGATACAGAAATCTTTAACAAATCCGTGGATCCAGACTATAAGCCGCATCACTGCCAGAATCTAATCACTTGGTCCTTGTGTCATTTGTGACCTTCCCTGGAAACTTCATCCAAATCTGTTGGTCTGTTTTTGAGTAATGTTGTGAACAGACAGACAGACAGACAGACAGACAGACAGA
>CM049571.1:558842-621342 GCA_027123335.1 Amphiprion clarkii | reverse complement strand
CCCACTAACGTGAGGAGAGGAGGAGGATAAAGCTGCAGGTTAGTGTTGATCAGACTTCAGTGAGCTGATGAGGACAGATGAAAGATGATTAGATTACACAGTGGGATTTATAGATCCATTGTTTTAGAGCTCCATTTGAATCGAGCAATCTTTGGAAGTATGATACTAAATCACCGGAGAAACTCCTTCAGTTCTGATCAGATTTTATGTAGACTTAAGTAAATGTTACTTAACTTTTGATTATTAATATCAATAAATGATCAGCTACTATGCAAAGCTAGAGTTTGCTCTTTTGAAAATGAACTTGATAAAAAGGATTTGTTTCAAAATAGTGACGAAAATAAACGTCATTCAAAGAGTAAACTGTATGGTTCCCTTTGAAATGTGTGAACAATGTTAAGCTATTAATAACAAGACAAAAATGCACAGAAAATGCTTGAAACTAATACATTTTAAATATAAAGCCAGTATGATACTGGAGCTGCAGCAGTGGTCACATTCACACGGGAAAACAGACTGCTTTATGTCTATTTTTGTCATTTTGTATCTTATTTTTGTCATTTTTTGTCTTCTTTTGTTGTTTTGTGTCTCGTTTTTGTTGTTTTGTGTCTCGGTAAATGGGCGTCATATTGGGTAGCTTTCTGACTGGAAATGCCAGGATGATAAGTCTTCTGTGATTCCAGCATGCTCACAACAACATTTTACATACATATATTCCCAAAACACACACAAATACACACAGTGCGTTGTGTTGTCATACCTGCCTGTCCATCATAACCAGAATAAAAGCCTGACTGGATTCTGTTGATAAATGGATTCCTGAGAGAAGTGTGAACAAAAGCACAAAGGACAAAGTCATGCCTTTCACACGCACACACACACACACACACACACACACACACACACACACACACACACACACACACACACACACACACACACACACACACACACACACACACACACACACACACACAGCTGTCAACTGTTCTATTTCTGTGCAACCCCATGGCGTCATTTTTTTTTATATTTCTCTTCCTGACCTTTAAACTCAGTTCTTATGAAGCTCTATTGATCTGATCTGTGCCTCCTGCCCTTCAGAGACCGTTTGGATAATTCTCTTATAACCCACTGACCTCTGCTTCATATATTTACCACACTGTGATAAACTGAGAGTCATAGTTTTCATTTGTTTATGAGAAATTTTTATAAATGACCATGCTCTGGACTGTTCTGAACAAAGACATCATTTAAACCTTCAGTTAAATCAGATCTTTATTCAGAACACAGAGCATAGATTGGTGATGATTTTTCAAAGAACAATGCTTGAATATACATCTGTGGCTATAAACATAGCTTCTAAAACACAGTGCATGTGTTCATCAGTAGCTCATTGAAGCTTTATTTATAATGTTGTTTGTCTGACCCAGAAGGCAGCAGTTCTGTGCTCATTAGATTTAGTTGGTAATGATCCAGCTATCAGAGCTGAGGCCCTAAAGGCTTCACAGACAGAGGAAGAGCCCCATCCCCCTCTGTTCCTTCTATCTCCTTATCTGCTGCACAGCAAACTGCACTCCTGACCTTTATTGATGGAGGTTTTCTGCACGCCCCGACAGGACACACACACATCCATGCATTCACACACACTTCCTGTCAACACGTACAGATGAGTCAGATTTTAAACCACTAAAGAAGTCTTTTAAGATACTGAAAAAACAAAAAAACTAACAGTCATCGTCAGTAGCTAGCTGTATAAATGTAAGACATATATAAGCAGAACACACGTAGTAACGCGGTACGTATAAACACGCAGTAATGCGGCATGTATACACACGCAGTAACATGGTACGTATACACACGCAGTAACATGGTACGTATGCACACGCAGTAACACGCCACGTATACACACGCAGTAACATGGTACGTATGCACACGCAGTAACGCGGCACGTATACACACGCAGTAACGCGCCACGTATACACACGCAGTAACATGGCACGTATACACACGCAGTAACATGGCACGTATACACACGCAGTAACACGGCACGTATACACACGCAGTAACACGCCACGCATACACACGCAGTAGCGCGGCACGTATACACACGCAGTAACGCGGCACGTATACACACGCAGTAACGTGGTACGTATACACACGCAGTAACGTGGTACGTATACACACGCAGTAACGCGGCACGTATACACACGCAGTAACGCGGCACGTATACACACGCAGTAACGTGGTACGTATACACACGCAGTAACGCGGCATGTATACACACGCAGTAACGCGGCACGTATACACACGCAGTAACGCGGCGCGTATACACACGCAATAACATGGCGCGTATACACACGCAATAACATGGCACGTATACACACGCAGTAACGTGGTACGTATACACACGCAGTAACGCGGCATGTATACACACGCAGTAACGCGGCACGTATACACACGCAGTAACATGGCACGTATACACACGCAGTAACATGGCACGTATACACACGCAGTAACGCGGCACGTATACACACGCAGTAACGTGGCACGTATACACACGCAGTAACGCGGCACGTATACACACGCAGTAACATGGCACGTATACACACGCAGTAACATGGCACGTATACACACGCAGTAACGCGGCACGTATACACACGCAGTAACGTGGTACGTATACACACGCAGTAACGCGGCATGTATACACATGCAGTAACGCGGCACGTATACACATGCAGTAACGCAGCACGTATACACACGCAGTAACGTGGTACGTATACACACGCAGTAACGCGGCATGTATACACACGCAGTAACATGGCACGTATACACACGCAGTAACGTGGTACGTATACACACGCAGTCACGCGGCACGTATACACACGCAGTAACGCGGCATGTATACACATGCAGTAACGCGGCACGTATACACACGCAGTAACATGGCACGTATACACACGCAGTAACGTGGTACGTATACACACGCAGTAACATGGCACGTATACACACGCAGTAACGTGGTACGTATACACACGCAGTAACGTGGCATGTATACACACGCAGTAACGCGGCACGTATACACACACAGTAACGCGGCGCGTATACACACGCAATAACATGGCGCGTATACACACGCAATAACATGGCGCGTATACACACGCAGTAACGTGGTACGTATACACACGCAGTAATGCGGCACGTATACACACGCAGTAACGTGGTACGTATACACACGCAGTAACGCGGCACGTATACACACGCAGTAACATGGCACGTATACACACGCAGTAACGTGGTACGTATACACACGCAGTAACATGGCACGTATACACACGCAGTAACGTGGTACGTATACACACGCAGTAACGTGGCATGTATACACACGCAGTAACGCGGCACGTATACACACACAGTAACGCGGCGCGTATACACACGCAATAACATGGCGCGTATACACACGCAATAACATGGCACGTATACACACGCAGTAACGTGGTACGTATACACACACAGTAATGCGGCACGTATACACACGCAGTAACGTGGTACGTATACACACGCAGTAACGCGGCACGTATACACATGCAGTAACGCGGCACGTATACACATGCAGTAACACGCCACGCATACACACGCAGTAACGCGGCACGTATGCACACGCAGTAACGTGGTACGTATACACACGCAGTAACGCGGCATGTATACACACGCAGTAACGCGGCACGTATACACACGCAGTAACATGGACCCTCATTAGAAACACAAGGTCAGGCTCCTGAAACGTGTGTGATTTAGTGTCAGTGGGAGGGGTTCAATATTCCTGGTACTTAGTACTTTAGCAAGTCAGCAGCAGGAACATAAGAATATACCAATAAGAGATTTAAATCTGTTTTTCTTATTTTTCAAATAATAGTAGGCAGCTGTGACTAAGGCAGACATTTAATGTGTTTTTTAATTCCTCCAGTTATATTTCCTTGATTGCTACTAAAAGAAAAAAGAATCCTATAGAGAATCTATCTAGCTGAGAGGAAAGCACCAATGTTCAGTCAAAGGGAAACTTTCCCTGTTTTAGTCCCTGAAATAGATTCCAAATACTTTCACAAATATCAGAAACATCAGTAGACAAA
This sequence comes from Amphiprion clarkii, assembly GCA_027123335.1. NCBI lineage: Eukaryota > Metazoa > Chordata > Actinopteri > Pomacentridae > Amphiprion > Amphiprion clarkii. The sequence continues at coordinate 617,215 of CM049571.1, read as the reverse complement.
AAAAAGCATTGAACTTTTAGTTAGTAGACGCGGAGGCCTTCTAAATACAGGTGGACAGCTATTAATTATGCTTCTGCTTCCCTTCTGTTCTGTGATAATAAACAACAGGACAGTTTGTTCCAGTCTAAAGCTCCACTGATATGTTGTCTTCTTTTCCTCACTGCTCATCCTTTGCTGATATGGATCTTCTTACAGGTGAGTCTCCAGTCCGTTTCTGTTTCATTATAGATATAACCACTCTCATTTTGTTACCACTAATATAGATATGTTAGCTCATAGACACTGTAACCCCTTTCAGACCATTAATCTGACAGCAGCTAAACGTGTCGGCTGCATGTGTGAATGTTCATCCTGGTTACTCATCCATTAAAGTCAATCCTACTAGGTCGAGGAACTTAACTCAGACCTGGTAACGTTTCTGTTTCACTTTCAACACGGATACACACTCCAGCAGCAATACTTTGAGTTGTTTGAAGTGATTTAGGAAAAGCTTTTTCCAGATTTCAGCTTCGATGTTAATCCAAAAACGTCACAGAGAAGTTTAATTCACAGTTAGTCACAGGTTATTCACAGATGTTTTTCACTAAGTTTGCTCTACAATTATTAGACAGCAAAATGAAATGTGGATAACAGTAATAAAACTTTGCTGCAGTTTAATATCTTGTTACAACGCAGCGGTCCTCAGGTTGAGTCCTGAATGCTCAGCTTCACTGTTCAAGAACATTAGAAACTATTATTTATCCCAAATTTATATCACATTAGTCTGTTTTTGCAATAGTATGTTTTATACAGCTGCACAGTAGCTTGGTGGTTAGCACTGTCGCCTTGCAGCTAGAAGATCCCTGGTTCTCGTCCCAGCCTTCCTGGGATCTTCCTGCATGGAGTCTCCATGTTCTCCTGTTCATGGTGGGTTTTCTCCAGGTTCTCCAGCTTCCTCCCACAGTCCACAAACATGCTGAGGTTAACTGGTGATTCTAAATTGTCTGTAGGTGTGAATGTGAGTGGGATCTTTTGTCTCTATATGTAGCCCTGTAATAGACTGTTACCTGCCCAGGTATTCCCTACCTTCACCCTCAGTCAGCTGGGATAGACTTCAGCCCCCCATGACCCTGATGAGGACTAAGTGGTGTGTAGATAATGGATGGATGAATGTTTCATACCTCACACTGACTAATCTAGACTGAATGACATCGTCTAGGTACTGCAGTGGTCTGTGTGAATACAGCCATGAGGAACGTTCACAGATAAGTGAGGTTATGAATGACAGAATGCTGTCACTTTAATGGATGGAACAACCCAGCAATGTTCCATGTTCCATGTCTGAAAGGGGCTTATGTGTTCTCACAGTGGTTCTCAACTTCTAGGATCAGGGTACAAATTTTTCATATGTAAACACCAGATGATGAAGACCCATTCAGTTTCCATTCATGTAACTGTCAGTAAATAGAAATCTGTTAGCTGTGAGGAGGTGAAAATAACCAACAATGACAGGACAGTAACTGTTTAAATTTAAACTTAAATAACTTAAATAGGGAGGAAGCACCATCAGAAGAGTGCATGTACACGTGCATCGCAGCTGCAGTACAGTTTAATCAGATTATGAGAACCATTTTTGCAATATAACATGAACAGGCCTGGTAACAGTTTCATGCTGTAAATGGTGTAGAGAAGAGTAGTAGCAGGCTAACTGACTTTAGCTTGCTCTCCTTAGTCTGTGCCACAAACAACACAAACTCTACTCAGACTGCTGTTGACCTGAGGAGTCATGAATGGAGGTCAGAAAGTAGTCTTTTACTTTATTAAATGTTAGGACAGTACATTAGACAAGAGGTTTGATGAGACTCAGGCAGGCAGGTGAACATTTAGTTGGGAACCACAGCAGTAGAACACTTTGATCAATGTGCAGAATTATAAGAAAGCACAGTAAATACTAATATGTCTCTAAAATGATTAACAGTCACGTCACAGTTTGCTTCTCCCTGTCTCTCTTTGGCGTTACGTTGGACTAACAGCAAAGATCCTGCAAGACCGTAAGTGTTTCTTTTTAGCATTTCTCTGATACGTCTTCTGGAGGTATGATGCAATCTGCTGGGTGAAAAATGCACTTACAGCTGTTGGAATTAGAGGTTTCTAGGACGTAGAATGTTGTCTTATTTGAATTTTCTTAGTAGCATGACCTCTCAGAGCTCCAGATTAAGCTTTCTACTGGTAGTACTGGTGCCACCAACTTTTCTGGTTGGTTTCACCAGCAAATAATGTGGTCTTCCCACCTCCTTATTGGCGCAGCTATTAACCAAGCAGATTCTGTCATAATCTCAGAAGATATGTAATAAATATATTAAAGATCCAAACTGCATGATTATACATGTATATGTGTGTGTGTGTGTGTGTGCTTTACAGTGTGTGCGTGTATTTGTACTTGTGTACAGTGTCAGGTCTGTAGGCCCAGTGGGTCAGAAAAGCAGAAGGACATAGAGATGTAGAGATGTTGTTCTGTGTGGTGCGTCTGTAGCGTTGAGGGAGTTTGACTGAAGTGAGTCATTAAACATGTGACGCAGAGAGAAGACAGCTGTGAATATGGAACTATGGTCTCTGTTTTATCTGACTGTGGAGGAGGTTTAGACTGATGAATGAGGTTGAAGAGGGTCATTCAATAAGTCAAAAGACAAAGAAACGACCAATTAGTGTAAATCCTCATAGTTTAAAAGACAAGTCCAGTCAAATACTATATTTTTGTCATTGTCAGGATGAATGAAATAAATGAGAAGACTCTATTCAACAATGAATGTATCAAAGAATCTTCGTATATAACCAGGAATACACTCTAGTTTGCTGTGACTCAATCCTACACCCAGTGTCCTGCTGCCCCAAAATATTCACTGGAGTTCCAAATGCTCCATCAAACACACTGTTTCCTCCTGCAGTGAGCAACGTATTAAAAACTACAGCGACTAGCTGTTTGAAAATTCCTCAGTCCTTTTTTAAAAAGATATAACTATTTGTTTCTGACCTGTTATTTTTTTTTTTTAATTTTTAAGAGCCAACAGACTTAGTAATGTGTGCAGAGGCAGAATAGAGGAAGTACTGGGATGGACTAGACATAAAGATCAATAAGACTTGTTTCATCTTTTAAAGCTTTACAGCCTTTTTAATCCTTCTGAGGATCAGGATCATCAGTATGACAACAAATATACACCTTCAGCTGCATGTTTGGTGCTCTGACCATTTGCATTATTAGTTATTAGAAGGTTGTGAACGACAAAGTTACTAACAGGCAGTGTGGAAAGTACAGCATGGCTTTGAGGAAGCATGCTTTGTTTTACCCTTTCATGGTGAGAACTGACAGATGCCACATTTACAAAGCACCTGGTTTACCTTTAAATACCATTATTATCATTAATAAGAGTATAAAAAGGACATGACTATTGGCTGCATCATACTTTTAAACTGACGGCATTCTGTCAGTCAGACAACACTACAGAAGTTTTAGAACACGCCAATTTTTCCTGTTTTTATTGAAATTCAAGTAGTTCAAGTCCAATGAATAGCTTGAAACGGTCCAAAGGTAAGAGTTGAACTGCCAGAAGTTAAAAAAGGTCAGGTTACCCAACACTGAACAATAATGTACATTTCAGAATTATACAAAAAGGCCTTTTTCATAGAACAGAAATGTGTTAACAACTTAAAGCTGTTCAGCAGAAATGGAGGTTGATCAAGCCTTGAAAGTTGGAGCTACCAAATCTTACAGGAGTCCCAACTTTTCTAGATTCCTTCCAACCCCCTCTGTCTGCATAAAGTAGTGATGGAACACATCGTGGAACCCTCCAGAGCATTATTAGAACAGGATTGTACTGCAGAAAGTAGTGTGTTGCTATAAAATGGAGAGGAAAAGACAATTAACAATAGAAGAGAGACAGACCATCATAACACTTATAAATGTAGGTCTTTCCTACAGAGAAACTGTGAAGAAAGTCAAAGTGTCAGTGAGTCCAGTTTTCTTCTCCATCAAAAGGCTCAAAAACTGAAGGAAACTCTGACAGGAAGAGGTCTGGAAGACCCAAAGACACAACAGAACCAGAAGACAGTCCATAGTTTTAGTAGTTTTAGTATTAGCTTTCATTATTACCATGATGTCTGTTTGTTTGCCACATGTCAGGGTTCTCTGAAAACACTGAGGAACAATCAGAAATAATGAAAGGTTGAGGAGTGATTGGAAAACCAACAAACCTGAACTAAGTGGGTTTATGTTTTAAAGTTCAGTTCAACCTAAACTAGGCTAGTCTTTACATCTGTTTGCTTCTCCTGCTCTCATTGTTCACAAATGCTGTATTTAAATACAGCTGAGACACAATAAAGCTGTTCTCATTTACACACGGTTCTGTTTCTGCTGTCAGACAATAGAACTAGTATTAAAACTGTCATTGAGAGCAGCACATTAAAGCCTAATGATAACCCGCAGCCACTTTAGAGCTATTTCTGCTCTGCACTGCATAATATGGAAACTTTTACAAAGCTTTGTACCTTAGAATGAGATGAATTTGGAAAGGTTCCTTACAATAACCAACATCTGGTGAACAACTGTTTCCTAATCGCTGACCAACAGCTGAACATGATGCATATCCATTTGATGACCAGGGTCTCTCCATTAGATTTAGTCACCATAACCTCATACATCTGAACTGTGGAGACCAGGCTTGCTCTTGATCATGACCTGATTACATAAATCATTTCATTCTTGTGTGAAACCTTGGTTAAAGGTTCAGGTTAGGGTCAGCTCAAACATAGGATCAGGAGGTTAGGGGTCAGTGTGCTGTAACGACCTTAGAAAGGATGTAAGTCAGTGTCCTCTGAAGAGATGAAAGCATGACTGTGTGCATGTGTTCATGCACTGTGCAACCTTACTTCTCTAACCTTCTCTTTGTCTCTGTCCTTCTCCTACAGTAAAGCAGCCCCCCACAATAATCAAACAGTCAGTGAAGGATTACATTGTGGACCCCAGAGATAACATCATCATCGAGTGTGAGGCCAAGGGCAACCCAGTGCCAACGTAAGCACAACACTCTCACAACACAACACTTGTCTGCTCTGTGCCACGATTTGGACTTTTAGGAAGCAGAGACACAACCAGATACTGGGCCCAAAATCTGTTCTTTCCAGTTTAAAGTTTCTGAATTCTAGATTTGATTACTTGTTTCATTTAATAACGTTGCCGTTTTGTTTAGTATTTAACAAAGGACTGCCCTAAAAATGATCTCTTAGGCAGAACACAGACCACACTGTGGACAGTTTTTATCAGAACTACTATTACAGAGGAATAAGTTGCTATAAAATCTGTTGTTCTGTGGATTATCTGGGTCACGAAAACTTAAAGAAGCTGCACTGTTAAAAACCACCAGTAGTATTTGGATTCTTTACTTACTATTATTACTGTTATTAGCTACCATTGGACCTTTAAAGGGCTGCTCCAATCAATAGAAAACATCAAAATACCTGAGATATATTGAAGCTCTAATGGGGCGAAGCTCCAGGACTCTACCCTCCAGTAATGCCTCTCAGAAGTTACTCTGCTTTAAACATTTGTAGTGCCGTAGTTAGCCCTCCTAAAGGCTTTAAATCAACATCCAAGTAGCAGTTACCACTGTAGAGGTGCTAGAAAGTTCGAACATCTCCAGCAGAGCACTGACAGGCAGTAGATACTGTGCTGTATTACGTGCTGTGTTTTAACCCTCACATGTCCAACTCAACATCACCACGCTTTGTTCATGTGACACTCCTGTACTATCGCTACTGCTATGGCTTTTGGTATACAGGTTGTCTGCTATCTAGCATTCAGTTTGAAGATTAGTATTCACAATGTTTACTGATGAAGACAGCTGGAGTCTCCATCGATTAGTCAGAGGACTAGCAGCTGCTATCTTGAGTTGTATGATGACTAAATCCTGTTCTGAACAGAAGAACATTTCACATCACTGCCTCCTCCTTCACATGGCATGAACGTTGCATAAGCAGTGATTTTTACAAACATGACAAATCTTCTCCAGGTGACATTTTACCAGTGTTTTCACTGGCTGGATTGTACTAGTGATGACAGTATAGTCCACGGTGTTAACAATGTGGACTCATGCAACGCTGAATAGAAAAGATCCTGCAGATAATTCAGAAAATGGTCTGAGAAACTCACACAAAGTCTGATGAGAAGCTTGAGTCTCTGCACCAGTCATGTGCAGCAAGAGGGTAATCAGAAAAGAGTCCTTAGTGACCAGTGGAGAGCTAAAAGAAATCTCTCTCCTCCTCCCTGTCCCCCCACTGTAGCAGTCATTGTCTTTATGTCCCTCCTGTGTCCTCAGTGTGTCCCTGCCCTCACACCTCTCACTTTATACCACATCTGTCCGTCCGTCCGTCCATCCGTCTGTCTGTGTCTGTATCTGTCTGTTTGTCTGTCTGTATCTTTCTGTCTGTCTGTCTGTCTGTGCTCCCTCCCTGTCCTCTACCAACCCTGTGAACTCAGTGTGACCCCCGTCTGCCTGACCAGTGATCTGCTGTGTTTTTTTTTGTTTCTCCTCCTCCATGTCCTTCCATCCTCCATCCCTCCATCACTCTGTCTGGCTGTCTGCTGCAGCTGCTCTAAACCCAATCATCTTCCTCTGTCCTCCCTCAAACCCTGTTTATGGCTGCTGTCTGGAAAACAATCTGTATATCCTGTGCTCTGTTTTCGCTCCTCTCTTTAATTTTACAGGCACAAGTATCTTACAGTAGAGTTATAGTGCATGTAAAAGATTCTACTCTTTAAACCACACCTGTGATTTTGTTTATGAATGAAACTGGAATTGTAAGTGTTGAGAGTATTGGGATCATACGGTCAGGCAGCTCTGCCAGTTTTTGTAGTGGATGATTAAATTTAATCAGAGTGGTCGTCTCTCTGCAGGCAGATGTTCATCAAAACTGTTCCACTGTCTCTACTTTCAGAGAACACCTCCTTCCCTCAGCCCCACCCACAACGACTGGAATTGGTTTAAAGAAATACAAACAAGCCAGAGCTTTTCCCCCCATAACAGCATTAAATCAGCATTAAAACAGCATTAAATCAGCATTAAAACAGCATTAAATCAGCATTAAAACAGGCATTAAATCAGCATTAAAGCAGCATTAAATCAGCATTAAAGCAACATTAAATCAGTATTAAAACAGGCATTAAATCAGCATTGAATCAGCATTAAATCAGCATTAAAACAGCATTAAATCAGCTTTAAATCAACATTAAATCAGCATTAAAGCAGCATTAAATCAGCATTAAAGCAACATTAAATCAGCGTTAAATCAGCATTAAAAAAGCATTAAATCAGCATTAAATCAACATTAAATCAGCATTAAAACAGCATTAAATCAGAATTAAAACAGCATTGAATCAACATTAAATCAGCATTAAAACAGCATTAAAACAGCATTAAATCAGCATTAAATCAGCATTAAAACAGCAGTAACGTGTGGTGCAGCCAGACCTATTCTGCAGAATGCACTGCTGTCTCTGCTCTGCTTTCCATATTCTGGTAGATGGATTTACACACACAGAGGAACGTTAAAACCTAGTCATATCTACACACAGACACCTCCATCACTTAGAAGCAAGTCTGTGTGCACGCGCACACACACACACACACACACACACACACACACACACACACACACACACACACACACACACACACACACACACACACACACACACACACACACACACACAGACACACAGTGACACACACAGATACCGTGGTCTCCTGTGGTTACATCACTGGGGATATGACCAGCTCAGGACAGTGGTACATTGTTTATTTGGAGACAGACTGGCCTTACATAAGACACACACACACACATACACACACACACACACACACATGCACACACATGCACACAAACCTAGAGGACCTCACAATAAGGCTCTCACAGCCACTCTGTCATGCACACACTGGTTCTCCTCTTCCAGGACAGGCTTTGTGCTCCAATAATGCACTCGGTTGACTATTCATGCTCATGAAACATTCACCGATACTATTCACTTCAGTCTCTCGCTACGCAACACACACCCAAACACACACACGGCTGTAGTCTCCAGTACCTCACCAGTGGCCTGTCGTTGCAGCTCTGCACTGTACCGCACCTCTAACAGGCCCAGGCTGGCTACAAATGACAGGAAGCATCTTCTGTAAATCCATGCTCCTCAGTAAAAATAGAGTCAGCTTATGTAAGCATGTTTAGTGTTCCACATTAATCAGGCAGCCCTCTGGAAGCATCACATGGAGCAGGATTAAGCTTCAGTAATATCACATCCTCATGCAGAGCAGGATGATTTTTGTGCTGCTGTCATGTGACCCAGCAGAGTGACAGAAGATGGAAATCAATGACAGGAACTTCCACATGCTTTGGTTGTTAAATCTATATTTAACATGAATATTGTGCTGTTTGGGCTTCATGGACGTTTGGGTGAATCTCCATTGCACCAGTTTTAGGTGTCTCTTGTCCAAATGTGAATTATACAGAGAAAGCAGCAGTAGCAGGACTTAGAACTAGTTTTTAAGGCTCATTATGATCTGTTGAACTGCTGCATAGGTTTTCATGGAGAAGGAATGGGAAATTCTTCAACATTGGGAAAGATCCCAGGGTGACGATGCGGAAACGTTCAGGAACTCTGGAGATCGGCTTCCGCAGCGGAGGACGGCCAGAGGACTACGAAGGAGAATACCAGTGCTTTGCCAACAATGACCTGGGAGTGGCGCTGTCTAACAAAATCCTGCTCCGGGTCTCCAGTAAGAACCACGAGAACACATACATTGCTAATAATTATTATTTATTTACTATATCTGGATGTAATTCACACATTGAAACATAATGACAAGCTATAAAGAAAGTTATGGTTATGTTAGAAAATAGAAAACTGAACAATCAGGAGCTTTTTTGTATGCTTGTTCCAGAGACAGAGGTAGAGCTTTAAATAATTCACATTTTGCCAACACTGACGGTCATTTGTAGAGAACAGTAAAGACTCAAAGATCAGCTCAGGACTGATAACTGTGTGACAGACTGCAGATTTGCTTTTTCTCATTTCTTACCTCCCTCCTCCTCCAGAGGCTCCTCTGTGGCCTAAGGAGGTGCTGGAGCCGGTGTCGGTGACTGAAGGCTCCCCGCTGGTCCTACCCTGTAACCCCCCACCAGGCCTGCCTCCTCCGTTCACCTTCTGGATGGACAGCAGTGAGCACTCCTTCACACCAACGTGTCTCTTTCCTTCTCTATTTGTAGAGTGTTTCATGCTCATTTTCTCTTCTCACTGTCATCGCTGTATGTGCCACTAAAAATAACAACATCAGCCATTATCTGCTGCTGTTTTCTCATCTGAAGATAAAACTAGTGAGCAGCCGACAACTGATTTACATCAAGGGAGAAATAGAAGTCAATTATGAAACTGTTGGCAATCCATATTCCCTAAACACAGTTATTTAAATGAATTTCTCCTCTTCAAACTGAGCGCTGATCATGAGAATGAATGCATTACTCTTAGAGATGAAGTGTTAACTGGTGTTGAGTTTCTCTGACCACCTCAAATGAAGTCAGTCCCTGAAGAAACCGTCTGGCTCTGGAAGGTTATTTGCTTTCCGTCCCCTGACACTGTAAAGAGCCAGAGATCTCTCAGGTAATCTGGAGACCAGCTTCATTTCTCTTGTCTCCAGCGACCTCTAAGCAGAATGCCTTTATTAGCCTTTTATCCCTCACAGCTTCTCCTTCTCAGCAGTTTGAGCGTTTTCAGGCATCCTTCCCTCTCCTTCCTTCTTTGCTCTGGTTTTTCGTTGTGCAGAGTGGATTACACTAGACTACAGCTCAGCCTATGTGTCTCTGTGTTGTCCATAGGAAGAGCAGACTTCATGTCCATCCAGGAGACAGTTTACAGCCAAGTAGAGACCAAAGGCATCTTACCTAAACAATATAACAAATCATACCACTGATGAAACTGCTAATTTAGTTCAGTATTTGGTATCACAGACTTAATAGAGTGAACATTTCATCAGTCTTCCTCTTCCCCATCTTGTCATGTAGTCCAGATGTTGGGATGTAACAGTGATGCATGACTAGGACAGCTGCCCAGCTGCTAATTGGTCCTGAGGCCTCGTCTTGACGGCCAGACGGCTCATGTCCAGAGTGTGATGATGGCGTCTGTGCTGTGGAAGTTAATGTTTGCCTAAAGCGACTTCATGACGACACATCAGCAGAGTTAACTTGAGCTGACATCACACTGAACTGTAGGTGGAAATAGATGCAAATAGAAGCCAGTGGTGAACCTTAAAGGGACTTTGCCTCTAAATTTGCATGTTGTATTTTTGGTTGATGGTATCACATGCTTTCTGGAAAAACAGAAGAACATGGTTCACTAAAGTGAAGATGCAATATACAGCTGATGAAGTGCAGCTTGAATCATAGCTAAATAATCTTTTTATCATACATCTGAAGTATAGGCATTAGTTGATAGGCAGTACTGCTTAACTACAGGGTTCCAGAAGCAAACTAGCGCTGTGCTCCATAAAACTGTGAGACCAACAGTTGACGGACTGCAAAAGATGCAAAACAGTATAGAGGCTGTGATAGTCAGGCTTTTCATCTGTAGGATCACTCAGTCTCTGAAAATGCTGGATCCTGTACTTTCTGCAGTCCAACCCATGTCGTTGTTAGCCTGTGGCAGCATGTATCTGGTCAAACCTCCAGCCCAGCAGAAAAACTAAACAGAAAACAGGAAGGTTGACTTATCTATGATTTTATTCATCGCAGAAACCAAAGAAAGAGTTTGTCATAACAACAAATCAAGGAAAGCGTGCTTCTGTCCACTTCCACTATATGTGGAAAACATCTGCTTCCACAACAGTGGTCAGGATAATTCTTAAATGTACAAAACTCTGCTCTGAATTAGCTCGTAACTGACACCCAAAGACACCAAACTACTTCAGTTGCGACATTACATAGGCTTTATATTACAGGCCAGCCATGTCTGAGTAACTTGTTCATGATGTCCTGGTGTTTCGTTACCTGTGAATAGTTGGGGCAGAGTTCTACATTTGCACTAATATTTAGTAATTGTGGCTGTACAGTGGCGTAGTGGTTAGCGCTTTCGCCTTGCAGCAAGAAGGTCCCTGGTTCGCGTCCCGGCTTTCCCGGGACCTTTCTGCATGGAGTTTGCATGTTCTCCCTGTGCATGCGTGGGTTTTCTCCGGGTACTCCGGCTTCCTCCCACAGTCCAAAAATATGCTGAGGTTAATTGATTATTCTAAATTGCCCATAGGTGTGAATGTGAGAGTGATTGTGTGTCTTTGTATGTAGCCCTGCGACAGACTGGCGACCTGTCTAGGGTGTCCCCTGCCTTCGCCCGAGTCAGCTGGGATAGGCTCCACCCCCCCCGCGACCCTAGTGAGGATTAAGCGGTGTATAGATAATGGATGGATGGATTTAGTAATTGTCATTGCAAGTGAAAAAAGTAAATAGTTCTAAATCATAAATAGAGGTTCAGTCAAGGTTACCATTACAATTGCAAATCCACATTTTTTTTTTAAACTTAGTGCTTTTAGAAACTCAGTTCTTTGTAACTGCAGGATGCTAGGATGGTGTTTCTAGAAGTGTCTGAGTAAATCTCATGTCTTGATCCAGGTTTGGTTCCTGTCTCTTTCTCTTTAGTCATTTCTCTCTCTGTCCTCCAGGTATGAGTCCCATCCCTCAGGATAAGAGAGTGTCCATGGGGCTGAACGGAGACCTCTACTTCTCCAATGTTTTAGCCCAAGACGCTCACACAGACTACAGCTGCAACGCTCGCTTCCTCTTCACACACACCATTCAGCAGAAGAACCCCTTCACACTCAAAGTTCAGACCAGTAAGTACACACACGCACACACACACATTCTGAGGAACCTTAGTGATTGCTTTTGTAGAAAGTGTAAGCTGTCCTGCCATTTGAACTGCTGTTGTCCTGTTCTCTTCACTATGACACATCGCCATCTAGAGGTGGTGACAGGACATGACAGGCGGCTGCTGAAATGTTAGATTTATTGATATAATGGTAGATATTTTCTTTCAGCTTTGTTTGGTGTTCTACAGACTGTGTGTGTGTTGGTGTGGGTTTGTGTGTAGACTGATGAACCAATGTGTGCCTGTTGTTTCCAGCGGAGCCGTTTAATGACACATCTTACAATGCCACTGACCCCTACGGTGGTGAGTTTCTTCAGTCAGGACAGCTCCACCTCCTGTCCACCTCTTTACTCCTATCCCACAGTAACATCGTTGAGATGCTAATCTGCTAGCTCAGTGATGCTAACCCGCTAACTGCTCTTAAAGGCATAACTCTTTTGTTTTATGCTATTCTGACAACTCACAGAATCTAAAAATAAGAGTGTTTTATCTCTAATGTGAAGTGAATGTGGGGATACGGCTGACTCTAAGGGAAGAGTTGGTTCATGTTGGATGTGGAAGGAATGAGAAGGTGCAGTGACCTGAATTACTGAAAGGCCAGACGAGCAGGGCATGTTGGACGCTTCCAGTGGACGGACAAACCATGAAGTGGCATCAGGGGTGTTGGGGGATGTGCTGAAACACGTGTGATCTGCAGGGCGTCTGTAGAGTCCATGCCTCAGGAGGCTGGATCTATTTTGGTGGCACGCTAAAGACCAACAGCATATTAGACATGCTCACTATGTTTACAAGAGTGAAAAATCAGGAACTAAACGTATTCGGTCTGTCTTCTGGACTTCTATTGCCCTAACTGTGCAAAGCCTGGGTTTAAATGGTGTTTTGAAGAATGAGCCAAAAATGATTTATCTTATCACATTTAACTGGGATAGGCAAGACAAGGTGGTAGAAACACCCGATGACTGGAGGAAACATCCATGAAGATCTAGCTGATGTGTGCCTAAAAATCTGCAGCATTAGAATAAGCTTGGCTTGAATCTCCTCAGATTGAACTCTGGTCCACTGAATGGAGGGAGTGTGTGTTTAGTGACAGCTGTGACTATTGGCACATTTAAAACATTGTGCATTACATGTGAACTGCCACTACTTATTGAAGCAGTGTTTTACTTTGCATTACATCGTTTACAGTTAGTGGTATCTCGGTTCAGTTGAAATCAACTTAAATGTACATTTTTTGTCAAAAAGTCCTCCTACATAGGTTTTGTTGCCCTCAGAATAGACAATAGAAACAATTTCATGTAAAATGTTGTGTTGCATAGATTAGATATATCATATTTCTTGTTGTCTTGTTAAAATCGCAACAGTTTTTAATAGATTTTGTACTGAAGCTGTTCATACAGTATTCCATATTCTAAGCTGCTTTCAATTTTATGAGAATATGAAATCAAATCAGATGGCATCGTATTCACCGTAGAAGGATGTCTGACTGGACCAGATGTGACTCCAGATGAACTAGAACCTCTCTAATATACACTAGCACAGTAGAAACACGTATTCCTTCAGTCAATGATCTGCTCAGACCACCTTTCAGTCCATGTTAAATGATCACATATATGAATAAACATAGAGTCATTAACCCACAGATTACCCTCATTTGAAGTGTATTGTACATGGAGGGGTTCATATGTAAATTGGTTTTGCCACACAGCTCCTGAATGAGCCGATAGCTGAAGGCAGCAGATCAGCCAAAGTGGCAGCATATGTGCCAATGACTGATTCGGGGGGCAGTGAAGCCCAGGGGTAGGAGGGGTATGTCCCGGAGGGAGGAGATGTTCCAAGTGGGAGACCATCCTGCCGGCTCTGAGGCCCTGTGGGACTGAGGAGGATTAGGTCACATGATGAATATTCAGCCTGGATTCACGCTGTGGTCATTAGTAGTCATGTATGTATGGAAATAAGAGTTGCTGCCTCCTACTTGTGTTTGCATTTCTGTGTGAGTGGGGGAGTTGCAGGGACTGTAGCAGCTGTGGATATGTTCACACACACAGGCAGATACTTTAACTTTAATCTTTAGTGAACACAGAGGCAGGGACTACACCTCTGCTCTTACCATGTGGAACAGGGTCTAAGCCTGTCCTGGTCCCATCATCCAGGGGGTTCTGGGTACCAGACCTGCTGTCACCTGCATCCTAAACTCCCCACTGTACCAACTGTGTCCACAACAACTTTCATTTTCACTAATTCTTTCTTCTGTTTGTCATTGTTCTTCTCAGCACCTGTCTGTCTACTGGAGAAGCTAACAGCTGCGAACAGATGTTTTAATCCCAGTCCCATGCAGATACGAGGCTAATGCACCATTAATCCCACACTCTGCTTCTCAGGCTGCATCTCTGTGCTCACTGGATCTTATGTCCACAGTGTTAAAAGCTGTTGTGCTGAGATTGTAGCAAATGTTGGTCTAAAAGCAGCCGCAAATGAATGTTACCCGAATGTTTGTCCCTTTTTTACAGGTTTACACTGAAGCTGGTGGTGAGTCAGGATTTACTAGATGTAGTCAAAAGATGAAGATTAAAAAATCACTTTCACCAGCATCCTTAGTGATAAAGATTATTCTATAGAGATGTAGTGCAGTCAGTGTCCAAATATACAATTATCCAATCCAAAATAAGAACTACAACAATACAAAACAAGTCAAATACAAATGCTCAGACAGTGTCTTGTAATGTGACCTACAGGTGAAGTTGAAGCACTGAAAGCAGCTGACGAGTCTTTATTTGAAACAGTGAAATAATGCGTATTTGAAATGACTCGTTTTGATAAAAGGTGATTTTCCAGTCAGCTACATGTCTGGTTAAAATGCTGCATTAGTTTGGGTGTTGTGTATTCAAACAAAGACAGCACACCACTGAGTCCTTCATTCACATTTTGTGTTCTGTCGTACCAGCTGAAGCAGTACAACTGTACATGTGGCACAGTTGAGCCTTCAGATCTTCTCTTTAGTAAGTAAAAGCCATCTCTGAAGAACACCATGGTTCTGATCTAAAGGCTTTACGGTTGGCTCAGCAGCCACTGACCTGCTGTATCTGTGGCCCAGTGCAGGTTGAAAGCCCTGCAGCAGAGTTTACCATGGGGCTGAACACTAATGCACCAACTACATGACCTGAAATAGCATCTTAAATTAATCTCAGCACAGCACAGAAACTAATTTTATTAGTGGCTTCACCTAAGCTTGAAATGGCAATCTTTGCCATCTCTGTTCGCTTGGTGAACACTAAACAAGATCAATGAACCTGTTGTTGTTTCTGCATCTCTTAATGTCTTCCTGTGAGAAAAGCCAGAGGGTTTCAGACCTGATTACAGACTACAGGCTGCACAGAGAGCTGAAGCCACAAGGAAATGATCACAGTAACAGCATCAGACTGACATGACAAGAGGATGTTTAGCTCCTTGTAGGAAGTGAATCATGCGACATGGATAAATAAATGTGTTTGTGTGTGTATTAACCATCCTCACTTCCTGTCTGCAGGCCGTAAAGTAGCAGAGTCCACGCCGATCTTCCTCTCACCGCCAGGGACTGAGAGTTCTAAAATGGTGCTACGAGATGAGCAGCTGTTGCTGGAGTGTATTGCTGCTGGACTGTGAGTGCTTTCTACACACATACGACATTAGAATGCCAGTACTGCTACAATACAGAAAGATCTGTAAGTGCTTGTATTTTACAAAAAGATCCAAGGCAGTGGCACTAAGGAAAAGACCAAATTCACACAGGCTTAAACACTAGTAGTTAAAGGATCTTTACATTAAGTCAAAATGATGAGATGATTTTTAAATAAAAAGCACCAAACTTTCAAAGTAAGATGAACTCAACAGCCACCAACCAGCATGTAGTCCTACTTTTGTGGTAGCATGAATCTCAGTCTGCTATTTTTCTGCAATTGCAACAAAAACTAAGACAAATGAGACCACAAGGCCAAACCCATACATGCCTCTCCTCCCTTTGTCTTCCCTTCAGCCCAACACCCACAATCAAATGGTTTAAGAAGGGCGGGGACCTGCCAGGAAGGAAGGTGAAGTTTGAGAACTACAACAAAACCCTGAAGATTATCAACGTGTCAGAGGAGGATGCAGGGGAGTATGTATGCATGGCTAACAATCATTTAGGCAGCATACGCCACTCCATCTTCGTTCAGATCAAAGGTGAGGAGGTTACAGTGGTTGTGTGTTTCTGTTTGTATATTAACTTGTGCTAACATGCTAATCCTTGTGTCCTCCAGCGGCTCCTTACTGGCTGGACAAACCGTCAGACCTGGTGCTAGCTCCGGATGACAATGGACGTCTGGTGTGTCGTGCAAATGGCAACCCTAAACCCAACATCCAGTGGCTTATCAATGGACACCCTATAGAAAGTAGGGACTCCTTCTTTCTGATTAAAAAGTGTCAGAAAATCAAGGCTGCACATTGTTTATTATAAGAGATAGATTCATCTTTTTCTTTGTAATTGTTATGAAGGCCTGTGCGAGTGTGTCTGGTGAGACAAGTGTACAGCTGACCTGTATGAATACAGTCTTCTATACTTACTCTCTGAGCAGCCTTACATCACACTAGGATGTGACTTATGTGACCTGATTTATTTACCTCTAAAGTTACAGTAGGGGGTTGATTACACATGTAGCTTAGTTATCTACATTCCAAAGATTTGTATTATTTTCATTGCACAGTTGCATGAATAAAATGATCTGCAGAAAGTGTGGATTATTGTCCATTGGATATAAATAGAATCATTTTCATCAAATCAAATTTGAATAAAGTTTGCATGAACAGTGACTATAATTCAAAATTCTTTTTTTGTCTCTAACTGTCTTCATCACCTAACCCTGTTCTTCTTTCTGGTTCTCCTCCTGGCCACAGGCTATCCTTCCAGCCCAAACAGACAGGAGCTCGGTGACACCATCATCTTTCGCTCAGTGCAGATTGGGAGCAGTGCTGTCTACCAGTGCAACGCTTCCAACCAGCACGGCTACCTGCTGGCCAATGCCTTCGTCAGTGTTCTCGGTGAGCCACTGAGGGGAGGGCTGACACAGAGGAAACAGAGGCATTGTGAAAAGCCATACTGCTGAATGGTGTAGCACTAAAAACGTTGTAACGATGTGAAGACGAAGTATGTGTTGAACAGATACCGTAGACTGTATGTAAAGATGGATGGAGTGATGTCTGACATCACACTATGATTTGTACGGGAGCTGGTTTGAAGTCCAGGGTTGCAGCTTGTTGTCGTTTTTTGAAGCCAGGACCTCCCAAAGAAGGAGTGCAAGATGTTGTCTTTCATAGTCTAGAAATAAGTCTGGCCACAGCAACACTTTTAATTTAACGCATTAATATTACCTACTTTAGCTGCATTATGTGTCCAGGGCAGGGATTGTAAGCAAGTCCAAACATTAAGCTTACAGAAGTGTTGTGTACCAAGGCCCTGTGAAGGTTTTGTCAGTGTAGCTTCCTAACCACAAATACAGTAGAACTGCACAGCAGGAGAAAATCTTTTTTCTGTCAATCACAGGGTCAGTCAATGGCCACACGGTAAACACAGTGCCTTCTAATCCCATTCTTTTGGTCTAAACTCCAAAATGACCACCTATTCACATTTATTGACTGATACCATAATGAGTTGTTAAAAAAATGTAATTAGTGGTGGTAGAGAGAAGTTGGCACTTTTTAAATGGGAGTCTGTTAGCTTCAGGGATCTTTTGAAGCCACCTGCTAGCAGCATTGCACTAAAGGTATTTCTGCACTTCAGCCTCAAGCAGTACCCATGAAATAGATTACAGTTGAGTTTCTTGTATGAAACGTATCCACCGTATATACAGAAGTCTACTGTGACTAAGAACTATGTAAGATTTTATGACACATTCAGTTTTTGACTTAAGAATTAATGAATTTCTGATGAAGCTGTGAAGATATTCAGAGTCCCTCTACATCTTTGTTAGTAATAGACATTGTTGAGGTTTAACCACTGCTCCTCTTCCTGTAGACATGCCTCCGAGGATGCTGGGCCCCAAAAACCAGTTGATTAAAGTCATCGAGAACAACCGGACCTTCCTAGACTGCCCATTCTTTGGTTCCCCTTTACCAGACCTGCGCTGGTGAGTGGCCAGTGTTTCGTTGTTAAACTAAGAAATCCTGGTTTTGGCGTCATCTACTGAAAACCTCATCTATTTTTCTTGCTAAACTGTCCTTGAGCAACACATTGAAATTGTTGCTGTCAACTTTACTAATCTATAGTTGTCCTTGTTTTTATCATGTCTGTTATGTGGTAGGTTTAAGAACGGACAGGGCAGTGGACTGGATGGTGGTCAGTACCGTGCCTATATCAACGGCACACTGGAGATAAAACGTGCCCGAGCAGAGGACGAGGGCACCTACACTTGTGTGGCCAACAGCATCTTGGGCACAGCTGAAAACCAGGTCCGCCTGGAGGTCAAAGGTTAGACAACATCTCTGCTGCACTCAGTCATATGAAGCATCCTGAAAGGCTTCCGGATAAAAGCTGAAATTTAAAAATGCAGTCATGCAGCAAACGCACAGCGACATGTTGGTATGAAGTTGGTCTGTTTCTGTGTAACAGGACATCATGTGCAGACAACATGATGCCCCAGCAGGGCTTTCAATGGATGCCTATTGCAAGTCAGAACTCCGTGTGAAATATGAAATGATTTTCTTTCTTTTGCCAAATAGCGTGCACTATACATGCATCTCTTGTGCCTTTTTTTAAGTGCCTCTTTTCTACATTTATATTTCGTTGCATCATGAATTAGATGAATTGAAAAAATGGAACTCAGTGAAGTCATCTACCAAGGTTGTTTGTTCATTGAGATCACAGGGCAAAATCAACTAAAAGACAAGCTCAATGATTATTTAAAGTAACGTGTTTGACATACTGTGCATGGTAGGAAAAGTTGAAGAAATATGTGGCAAGTATTCAGCAGTTAGACCCTGCCGTGATGTAAGGGTGCAGTCAGGACTATGAAACTTGATGAAGCCTCATGGTGGTGAAGAGATGAGGAGCAATAGCTGAACATTTGGATGTGACTTGGAGCAGGGCTTCTGATAAGTTCAATAGAGGGACCCATGGGTGCTGGTACTGATGAAAACTGGAAATGAGTGGAGTAAAGGAGGGCTTCATCAATGTAACAAACAATATGACAGTTGAAAGCAGTGAAATGATTGGCTTGGAGAGGATGTGTCAGAAAATGATTTGTTAAGACTTAGTTTGGTTTTATAATTTTTGCAATAAAAAAAAAAAACAGAAACCCAAATTCAAACTTCACAGTTGAAAGACCCAAAATGAACAAACTTGGTCTGAATGGATAAGGTCCACTTTAGAAAAATAACATGATCCCAGCTCATTTGAAAAGGTTGTAAAATAAAGTTTGATTTCATTTTTTTAGTCAGATGGCAAGAAGAGATTCTCATCTTAAAAAAAGGCCAATAAAAAGTTAACGCTTTTCCGGGTATCTGCTAAAAATGCCTTTACTCTGAATTTGCTTTGTTAAATACACCAATGAGGCAAAGCATTATGAGCTCGCAGATCTTGTCACGGTATACTAGGCAGTATTTGAACAGTCAGTTATTAGAGACAGCATGTTTGATGCGTAGACCCGAGTCACTTTGACAAGGGCCAAATGGCCAGACAGCTGGGTCAGAACATCTTTGAAACACCAGGGCTTGTGAAGTGCAACATTGTGGTTTGGCTCACTGCCGGAAGGATTTGCTGCCTGGATTATGTTCTCTGGCAAAGCTTTTCTTATAGCACACTGAAGATTGCTGTCAAAGAACAGAGGAGGCTAGGGTGGATGGCTGGATGTACACATCACAGCACTTTGACACTAGTCGCCTACATTTCCTACAGTGTGTCAATATACTGTCAATATGAATGTGGTTTTTAGAAGGGATTGCGTTTTTATTCAAGTGAAGCTATCTGACCACAAAAGCCAACCTCATGCATTTGTTTTAGTCAAATTGAATGATTAGAAAGGTGGATGTTTGTGTGAATTCTGCATGCACTGTCAAACCTCTGCAGATGATCCAGAATGCAGCAGCACGTCTGGTTTTCAACCAGACAAAAACAGTTCATGTCAACTCTCTGTTCAGATCACTTCACTGGCTGCCAGTTACTGCCTGCATACAATTCAGAACTCTGTCACTTACATTCAAAACTGGAATGAAAACAGCTCCTTCCTACCTGAACTCTCTCATCCAGGTCTACACTCCCTCCCTCCAACCAAAGGTTCCTGATCCAACCTCCACACCAGGGCTGGTCCACAGCTGGACTCTTCTCCTCTGTGGTTCCCTGGTGGTGGAACGAGTTACCAAACTCTGTTCAGTCTTTAAGAAAAGACTAAAAACCAGCTCTTCGCTGAACACCTTAGAACTTGATAGACTGCAAAATTTCAAAAAAAAAAAAAAAATCCTATTTTGTCGACACTGCCTGTAGACACCACAGTCCTATTATCACACTAGAACTAGTTTTATGAGTCTTATCCAGGCTGTTTCCTCCTGGATAAGATCTTCTTGTGTTGGATCTACTCTCAGATGTACGTCGCTGGATAAAAGCATCTAATTAATGAAATTGTAGAATTATCACTTTCAGGATTGGACCTTGTGGCACCAAACTCTACGTCTGCAGACAGAAAATGAATCTCCCTCCACTGATATTTCTAGATGTCTCTAGATGCACAAGTTCATACCCTATGTGTTTCTGTGCGTGTGTGTGTGTGTTTCTCTTCATCTTCATCTTCACTCCAACCCAGAGCCGACTCGTATAGTTCGACTCCCGGAGCACCAATCAGCTATCAGGGGCTCTACAGCTCGCTTTGACTGTAAGGTGAAGTCTGATCCCAGCCTGACTGTCACTGTGGCCTGGATGAAGGACGATAAGCCTCTGCATCTGGGATGGAGGTAATGGCAACTAGTGGTGGTCTGTATGAACTACACCGGTCAGCAGGAAGCTGAAGAGACAAATGCTGCAGCTATGTTGCTTTATACTGTATAACAACTGATCTGTGTGTGTCTCCAGGCTGAGGAAGGATGAGGAGTCGTTGACCATCCCCAATGTCAATGAGGGCGATGAGGGAACGTACACATGCGCTGTTAAATCTGAGATAGACCAGGACTCAGCCTCAGCCCGCCTCACTGTGTTAGGTACACCCACAATCAGACCAGTGCTCACACTGATCATATACTGCAGTGGAATATTACTCCTTTTTGACCAGATTTTGTCCTATAATAAATATATGAAAGAACAAAAATGCATGATTGTTTTTTGTGATACAGATGTATGTGTTTTAATGAGCTCATCAGGAAATTCTAGTTCTATTAGTTGTTGGAAACTCATGACTGCCGTGATGTTCATGGTTTTTACAAGTATATGTACATTTTTGTTCACAACTGTAGATATTGTGTACATTTTTCTATAAAATGTCTTCAGTTTTTTTGACACTGTGCTATTTTTCAGCTATGTGTCTCAAAATAGAATTCATGCATGCCTTACTGCGTTTGTAGTTGACTCAGTACTCACCTAGATGCAGTTCTACTCACTGCCACTGATCAACGGTTTGCATGGAGCACATGAACATCCATGTGTGTGGTGTAGACGCTGCTGTAGTGAAGCTAACTGACTCAGTTTGAGCATTCTGTGTGACCCTTTATTTGACAGTTGAGATTTTTGCACAGAACAATGTGTGTGAGTCACAGGAAAATGATGCTGGATTTGTTCTATCCTCTCCTTTATAGATCTATTTCCTCTGCTGTTTATTTCATTCAGTGCATGGAGACACATCTTCAGAAATGAAGACATATTCAGAAAATGCTAAATAATATAATGATGTTTTCCTGTGACCCATCATCAGTGTGAACACGATCATCTGTAAAAGAAGTGATCATATGGTCGTCTCAAACTGAAGTTTAATCAAACTAACTTAGAACATTACAGTGTGTACTGAATGACATGCTAACGTTGTGTCCTTGTTGTTGATTGGCTTGTAGACTAACCTACACACTCTAACCTTTATACCCACTTCCTGCTCCTTGACCCTCACAGAGGAAGCCTCCCTCAACCCCTCAGTCTCTAGTGCCTTGCCTCCAGGTAACACACGGCTTGGTTGGAAGTTCTTCTCTGTCTTTGTTCTCGTTGTTGTCCTAGTTCTGTTTTTATTGTTTGACTTTTTTTCCTGCCTCTACTTTAACTAGTGCCTTTATGTCCTGTTGTTTTTATGAAAGCACAGGTACAATGAAAATGTTGTTTATATGTGATAAAGAGATCTTTGTGTGTTTGAGAGAATGGATTGTTTTTAACACAGAGTGGATTTCAAATGCACGCACTTTAAATACACTCTGGCAAGTAGTTTAGTCTCTTCAGATGATGTTAGAGATGTAAAATATGACAATAGATGGCATTCATTATTGTAAGTGAAGGTGTTCTGTAGCATGCCTGTGGCTCTGTGTCAGTATGTGGTTGTATGTATTTCATATTTCTAAAGCCAGGACATTGTATGTTTCTTTGCAGACCGTCCAGACCCCCCGATGGATCTGGATCTGTCGGACCCAGCAGCCCGCAGCGTCCGCCTCACCTGGATCCCTGGAAACGACCACAGGAGCCCCATCACAGGTCAGAATGCATAACCTCTAGATGTCTACACTCTGTCTTCTCTCCTCACCAGTCTGGAAGGTTGAATTGCAGTTTATATTCTCAGAAATGTGTTCAATGATCCCGTGGTGGGATTGTGCACGTCAGAGAGAGCTTAGAGGTTCAGCTTATTTCAGGTCGCCAAGCTCAGACAAAAAATGACCACCAAGGGATAATAAGTTAATAATAATAAAAGTTATCTGTTAAATGTCAACTCACGACCAGTTACTCATCAAGTGATGCCTATAATCTGTATTTATAGTGATGCATTAGAGCCATTAATCACTGAATCCAGGCAATGAACATAAGAAGCCACAAGTGTATGTGGTCCACTACAGGAGAAAGAGCTGAACCAAACAACACAGAGAACCTCCTGAATCCCCTCAGATTTTTACTGGACCACCTGTGGCTGGTCCTCCTTTTCTCATGTCAGTGGTGTTTCTCTGCAGAGTTCCTGGTCCAGTTTGAGGAGGACCGCTGGGAGCCAAATAGGTGGCAGAACCTGTCCACTTACCCTGGAGACCTCAACTCCGTCATCCTGCAGCTCGCCCCGTTCGTCAACTACCAATTCAGAGTCATCGCCATCAACTCAGTAGGTCAGAGTCAGCCGAGCCGGCCCTCACCTCGCTACAAAACCAGTGGAGCTGGTAAGAGACAAAGACACCTCCACTCATCTGAGGGCTTACTGTCTGTTTTTAAACATGGAGTGTTTTAGTTTAAACAGTCGGCTAAATCTGATTCAGTATCTGCACTAAAGTTAGGTACATTATTTAAAGTAGTGTCCATAAAAAATCTAATTGTTCACCATCCATCCATTATCTGTACTCCTCATTAGTGTCACAGGGCCCTGGAGTCTATCCCAGCTGGCTTATTTATTTATTTGATAGGGACAGTGCACATTAATAAACATCTATTTAGAAAGTCATAGACGTAAATATGAAGGATTATAGCAACAATGCTAATTTACATCCACAGTCCCTAGGCACCTGCCTAGGAAAAAAAATAACCATAACAGTGAAACACAGGACAATAGGTCACAATAAAAACACATTACAAGACTTATGGTGAAGGCAGGGTTCACCTGGACAGGTAACAGTCCATCACAGGGCTACACATAGAGACAAACAATCACACTCACATTCACACCTACAGACTATTTAGAATCACCAGTTAACCTCAGCATGTTTCTGGACTGTGGGAGGAAGCTGGAGAACCTGGAGAAAACCCACCATGAACAGGGAGAACATGTAAAGAGATCCCAGGCCGGGATGAGAACCGGGGATCTTCTAGCTGTAAAGTAACCACCAAGTCACTGTGCAGCCCAAATGATCCTAACTACTTTAAAAGGACATTATTAAATTCTAGGTTGTTAAACAGCTGGTATGACTGTGTGTGATCTTTTTAAAGTTTTGGTTAGTTTTGGAGTGAAGACCTATTTGTCCTTAATCTGAAATACAGAATGAAGTAGTGCTTCTAGAAGGCAGGCACCAGTAAACGTCAGGTCCAAACCTGTTCCTGCAGACATGTGGTTTGCTGGAGCTGTTTCTTAAAGTGCATTCTGTTCTGTTGCAACAAGCCCCAGATGCCATTCCCAGAGGTCTACGAGGATGGGGGTCCAAAAAGGACAACATGGAGATCACCTGGGAGGTAAGATGTGCAAAAATGTCTGTAAAACTGTGAGCGTTTTAAATCAGCAATACAAGTGATAATGCCTGAGTGTAGTTTGTGATCCATGAAATGAAACAGTGAAAAGTTCATCTGAAAATAGTTATGGAAGCACAAATGTACAATTTTTTCTCATTTTTTTGTAGAAAAAAAATCTGAAGTGGCATGGGATTTGATTAAATATATTCCTGGATCTGTAGACAGTTAAACTTTTTCAGTTTCTAAGAGATGTGAAAAATATTCAGTATTTTTTGTGAAAGAGTCATGGTGCAAAAGATGAGAAATTCTTTATAGAATTTTTTTTTTATTATGCTCCAGGAGAAATTCTCTTTGGAAAATGGTGTGTAATACAGTATAAAACCAATCACGACAACCCCTGGGTAACTGCCTGAATTCAAAGTGCTGGTAGGACCCACACAGGTCATAGCAGTGAGAATTAATAGGGTGAAGACTTTGTTCTGTTTCTCCAGCCCCTCCTTGATCTGGAGAGAAACGGTCCAAACCTGCACTACAGCATTTGGTGGAGACGAAAGGATTCGGGGGAGGAGTGGAGTAATGTGACCACGGTGGGGTCCAAACATGTTGTCCACAACACGGAAACCTACGTGCCTTATGAGATCAAACTTCAGGCCAGGAATGAGTTTGGATCGGGACCAGAATCTAATGTGATCATTGGATACTCAGGAGAGGACAGTAAGTAGAAACTCATCCGATACCAACTCCATGAACCAAAGGTGCTGCTAAAGACAATGAGACCATTACAATTTTATCAATGGTTCGTTTCACTTGTACGACTAAAAGAATTCATTGCAAAATGTTTGCCAGATTTTCACCAATATTTCCCCTTTTGTGTGTTCAGAGCCCACTGATGCTCCCACTGACCTGCGAGTGTCGAAGGTTGACAGCACCAAAGCCAACGTCCACTGGAAGCCTGTGGATCCAAACACTGTCCAGGGAGAGTTCAAGGAGTACAGAGTGAGACGAGCTGCAGTTTTTCTTAATGAGAGTTGATCGTTACATTATATACCGTCCTTCTCCTTCATTCCTTCTCTCAATCTCTTCCAGTTTTTCTTGTTGAATCTTTTCAGCCTCATCTGCATGTCTTACCGTTAACTTCCTGCTTTACTTCCCAGTTGTACTACTGGCGTGAGTCCAGTCAGGTTCCAGGTTTGATTGTCAGTAAGGAGAAGAAGACCAAAGGTTTCTACAGCACCACGGCTGAACCGTCTGGCATCCTCAGTGACCTGGTGCCCTACTCCAAATACAAGATGTTCATGGTGGTGGCCAACAATCACTTTGAGAGTCCACCCAGCAACACAGTGGAGTTCAACACCAAGGAGGGAGGTAAGGACACAATCCACCCCAACAGTATCTGAGGAAAACGTAGCATTTTTCACCTATGATTTTTACAAGAACCTTTTTGATGCAGAGCAATAGAAATTATTAAAAAATATTCATGACAGGTTTCACATACAGGATTCTAAAGAGACATATGAATTAGTGTACATGTTCAGTGCCTGATGTCATCTTTGATACAGTGGCTTGAATCTGAAAATACTAATTTATGGTAAAGGAGTAAAAGGTTGGTGGGACCACAAAGATAAAGGAGTGAAAATCAACATCACGGTATAATGATGGGTTCAGATTACATTATATCACCTAAAAGAAATAGGTGTCAGTCAAAAATGGCTATCATAGACATCATCTGTTAATGAGCATCACTCATTAACAGGGCATATACTCTGCATTTCCCTGATTATTCGCAATTTTTTATGAGCCTATTTTTTAAAAAATGAGTTAATTTAAAAATGAATGAGCTGTCCGTATCTCTAACAGCCCATCAACACTAAAGGATAAGTGCTGAAAAGTGATCTTTTAATTAAATAAATGTAAACCATAAATAAGCAAAGGCATTCAGATGAATATGTTAGAATTTGTGTTATTCTACATTTTTGATATCAACATTTTCATTTGTGCTGTAAATGTACATCACTTCTAAATACTATCAGTCTCTTTGATTAGTAATAAAGGGTGTCAATCGGCCCTAAAAAACGTATTGGTCGACCCCGAAAACACTCGATGCCGTTGTTAGCATTCTTGTTTTCTTGTTTCCACTTCCTTCACATGACATGTTTCAGGTCAGGACAAAAGAGAGGACAACTGGAAGGAAAACACTTGCTATCTGTTTAACATTTCACTCTCTTTCACTCTTTAACACACTTTGGATGGAAGTTTTTTGAGACTGTCATGTCTTGTTGGGAAAAGATTTTGTCCTAGCATTTCAAGAGACATTTTAGCACAGTCAGAATGGATGTCAAAGAAAGTGCAGATTCTACACTCTAGTGGCCATTGATGGAATTGAATTATACTACAGTAACTTCTGGCTTCGTAGAAACCACTTTCATTTCTCTCGAGTCCTTTTCCTTCTGACACCACTCCTGTTTTTTTTCTCTTTCCTCCTTTATGTGTATTTGTAGTTCCAGATGCTCCAAGGTCCTTCAGGATTTACCGCAGGAGTTTGGACACCATCTACCTGGAATGGGAAAAACCTCTGGAACCCAACGGCATTCTGATTGGATACCAGCTCAGGTACCAAACAGGTAAGCTGCTCTGATTTTGCAAATGAACTTTCAGAAGCTCTGTGTTTATTCTGGATAGTAGCTAGATGGTGTTTGTGAGGATTTGAATTCAGTTTCTTTGCTTCATGTCATGATATTCGTTGGAGGGGTTTGCACTTAGACCTCTCAGCTCCTTTCTGATGAGAAGTCCAAAGAACAGAACTAAACTACTCAGGTTGTGAGTTAGCAAAAC
This sequence comes from Amphiprion clarkii, assembly GCA_027123335.1. Taxonomy (NCBI): domain Eukaryota; kingdom Metazoa; phylum Chordata; class Actinopteri; family Pomacentridae; genus Amphiprion; species Amphiprion clarkii. The sequence goes on along the minus strand of CM049571.1, from coordinate 590,129 downwards.
TAAAGTTAACGGAGGGGACCAGTGTAATGACTATGTTGAAACCCAGTCAACCAACTACCACATGAATAGAACCATACAGGTAGGTTGTTCAGTTTAATTACTTTTAACTATTAACTGAAACAAAATGATCAAAATACTAAAATAATCTAAATAAATCCACAAAACCTCTTAACATGGTGCAGTTTATCGAGCTGAGTATTAACTCTGCTGTAGGGGTCTTTTCATTGGATCCTTTCACACATCTAGTCTGACTAGATGGAACAAGATGAAACGCCAAGAAAACAGAAATTACATCAACTTAAATACTCAGTTGTGAATGTACAGACAAAATGCATGTTAACAAATAGAAACTAATACTACTGTTAGTTTATGAATATGACGTGCGTGTGTGTGTGCGTATGTGTGTGTGTGTAGTCAACGGTTCCAGGTTGGGTCCTTCCAATCTGGAGACGTTCCTTCCTAATGTGACAGATTTTACCCTTCGCCTGTCGGACCGATCCACCCGCTACAAGTTCTTCCTGTCAGCGCTGACCCAGGTGGGAACAGGGGAGGTCTATGCTGAGGAGTCGCCACACTTCACCAATGAGGGTGAGTGTTTCTATGTGTGACTGTTTGTTTGCCAAAAGAAATCCAAATCTGAATCTCTGAAAATCTCCATTGGTTAGATTATTACTATTATTGGTAATTAACTTTACATTGATGAGTTAAGCCACAACCAATAAAATACTGAGATAGAACACCGAATATAATCTGTAACTGTAACTGCCTCCAGTAAAGTAAGCATCATTAGAAAAATGCTTGAGCCTTTCAGTTGCTCTCACATTTAAAAGTTAGTTTGGTTCAAAGAGCAACAAATGTCCTCAACATTGTGACTGTAATACTGATGAAATCCCATATGATGGGTAGTACCCCAGAGAGTACTGTCATTATATGTAGGAGCTGAACTCATCTGAAACACAGAAATTAAAATGTAATTAAAGTTCCTCTGCAGGCATTTGTTAAACCCATAATAACTCCTCTATGTTCTTTGAAATCACATATTTAAAGTTTCTTTCCTGCCCTATGATGGCTTAGACTACACTACCAGTCCAAACATGGACACACCTTCTCATTCAGTGGTTTATTTATTTGTACATTAATACTGAAGACATCAAAACTATGAAAGAATACAAATGGAATTATGTTGTAAACATTAAAGTTAATCTTCAGTATTAATCTACAATGTAGAAAGTAATACAGATAAATAAAGAGCACTGAATGAGAAGGTGTGTCCAGACCTTTGACTGGTAGCGTACCTCTAATCTTTGCCTCCTGAAGCATGGGTGGACAAAGTATCCCTGCTTCTTTCTCCCCCCACCTCTCTGCCACTTGCTGCAGATTGAGCACACCAGCTCACCTGTGGCGCTGCCCAAACATTGTAAAACTCCCCTACACTACGGAATGGCAAGTCTTAATATTAGAATAATTCAGCCATACATAAAAAGAGTAATGATTCAGAAAAGTTAATAGTTTGCAAAACAGACAGCAACAAGTTATGCAAATGGTTAGAATAGAAAAGAAATGATGAAAAGCCTGGAAAAAAAAGGATTGAAATAGCTACCTACAAGTAGGGATGACAGTTGAAGTTTTTAGCTAACCCAGCGTTGCCAGCTCTCCAGCTTTTTTTCATGAGATGCCTGCTTTCAGTCTCTGTCTGTCACCTTCATGCCACACAAGGAAACCTCATGCCAAATGAGACAGAAGATTGTTCTTGCTCACATTAATGAGACTCACTAATACTGAATGTAATCCAGGGAGCTGAAGTTTTATTGGTTGCTTCCAGATGTTTGTAGTAGTCTTGAGGTAAAAATATCTGCAGAATCAGAGAGCAGCATGGTCCATGTGAGTGTTACTTCAATAAATCCATATAATTCTAATTGTGCCTGATATGAAGACATGGTACCACCCTTTGTTCTTTGGTTCAGACATGTGAGCCGTCCCACAGAGCTTTAGTTAAATCATTTGTTCTATAGCAGTCATTCAGACCTGAGCTCCATCACATCTGTTGGGATATTTTTATTTTACTGTGAGTAGAAGTCAGAATTTTTTCATCAAAAATATTTTTTCAAGTTTTTTTTCTAGATTTTTTTTTTCTGTTTTACAGTCTTATATCAGAGTATTTGTAATACTGACACGTGGGTATAGAAATGTTTGTGTAAAGTTAAAGCTCATAACTGTTTTACTCATTAACTTAACTACTAAAATAGGTGCAAGAAGTAGTTAAAGAACACAGAAAGCATTTTACTGAACCATAATACGCTGTAGTCAGACAAATCGGCATTCTGCAAGAATTAAGAATGTGTAGGAAATTATAAATAAGGTAATAAAAAGATTTTGCTAACTAGACATTGAGCAGATTTAGACTAGTTGTTATTATTTACTGGAGGTATTATGGGGTGGCAGTGGTTAACATTGGTTCTAGGTCAGAACCTGGAACTCTAACCATCCACAGACATGCATGTTAGGTCAACTGATGACTTTCAAACGTCGTAAGTGTTGATTGTCTCTTTTAATGGCCGTGGGCGAGTATCTTCTTCTTCATGCCTGTCAGCTGGACTAGGAAGTAGGCTGGTTCAGTAGTGAGTCCACATGGTGAGAGGCTGCTGCTGAGAATCAGTGGAACCTGAGAGAGACAGAGAAACAGGAAGTGAGAGATTGTGTAGCCGTTTGGTAAACACAGGTCTGTCTGTCAGAGAACGAAAAGAGGAAAGAAGTGTTAGTGTTTTAGAATTAACCACTGACCCTCTAGCCTCTCCACCTTTTTGTGCACTTTAGAATTACAGGAAGGAGCTGCTGTAGTCATGAATAAATGCAGACAGGTTGTTCAAAAGAGAAAACTAGTTCACTTTCTTCAGATAATATGTGTATAATTTAACCAGATTTGGAGATATCCACTGGTGAAATCATCCCATTCACCTCCAGCACATATGAGATCAATATGATTTGGTCAGTGTTTTCTCACAGACCTCGCCATGACTTCTCCATAAGAGCTATAAGTAGACAGATTCTAGTCCCTACTAAAAGTTCTAAACAAGAACAATATCTCCAGGAAGTGTTTCCCAGTAAATGCTCCCAGTAAGTGTTGAACCGACCTCCCAGCTGTCCTTGTCGTCCCTCTGTGTCTCTCTTACAGTTCTCCTCTCCCTCCTCTCTCTCCTCTTCTTTTCATTGGCAGAAAACTTTACTGACGCCACAGGTGTGTTTGTCTGTCACCTTCTCCCACCCATTCTTGATATGTGTCTACCTCAGCCTGACAGCAGCAGTCCAGTCCTTCCTTTTCCTGCTGTATTTTCCAGTAAAGTGGGGTTCAGGCATATGGGTTCTGTAAAGCGTCTCGAGACAATTTGACTGTAATTGGCGCTATATAAATAAAATCGAATTGAATTGAATTGAATTGAATTAAAGTGCAGTTCTATAAGCCCCTGCAGCTCAAATGAACCTAAAGATGGGATAGAGCCACCTGTGAGATAAACTGTGAGCTACATCACAGCAGGCAGCAGGTTATTGCAGCATAAACTTTGATCTGGGCTGATTTCCAGACATGGTACGCAGTATTAAACAAGCTATCACTACACTCAGACACAGTTCTTTTTCAAACAATAGTTAAAACCACAGCAACAAGAAAATCTCAATAATTAATAATCTGTGAACTTTAAAAGAGGCGACAAAAAATCTGTAGATTCAGTGATAAGCAGTTCATAGGTTCAGATGAAGATCTAACGTCTGAAGCAGCTTTAACTGTGTTTTTCTGTTAGACTGAACTGCTGTCTGTGCTGTGTTTCTTTTTGTCCATCTGCTCCTCCTCATCACTCCATCCCTCCTCCATGTATGAAGCTGCTGTTTCCCTGCTGCTGTGGTGTGCTCTCAGGGATGGAATAAACCTATTTACCACTTATTTTCTCTACATGTTTAGTGAAATGGCTATTTACCATATCAGATACATCCCATCACAAAGTGAACACATCCTAAACCTTTGGTGTGGTATTCAGTTAGATTAGTTTTAGATAGATGCTGCAGAATCCTCCAGCCAGATGTGTGTATCTATGCTGTCCTCTAATCCTAGTCCCTGATGGCGCACCTTCACAATGCAATCTCACAGCATCACCGCCTCTCTGTCTGGGAGACACAAGTTATCCTTGTGTACTGAGTTTCCTTTCATCGTCACTGCATATGTCATGACCAAACTGCTGTTTTGGGATCAGATGCACGTCTTTGCATTAGAATTTCCAGACAGTGAAAGTATTCTGATGAATGATGAGATGTGATTATAGGAAAGGGCAAACAAACAAACTCCATCAGCTGTTGGCTTGCTCACTGACTCACTGGCTTGATTTTATTCACTCTGAGCTTTTTAAAAATGTCACTCTGCCATCTTTATGCATCCTTTAAGTTCAGTGGGGCAACAATACGTTCTGGGGCGTACAGGTAAGGTGGCTTGAAGCTTTAAGTTGAACTAGTCTCCTTCAGTGAGCTGTAAGGGCTCCTAAACATGCTGGTCTTTCAGCCATTCTGCAGTCAGAGTGCATGTTTGGAACCCAGTCTGATGTTGCAAGCATGCTGGCTGGGGTTTGAGGTGTATGAACTAAATGTTTGGGGTGGGGACATCAGATACCCTCTGCTGCCTCGAGATGATCTCAACTTCAAGGTACAGTAAGCGTGAGCATCATTTCAAGATGAATTTAGTGGAAAAGGAAGAGCCACTCTGATATGGTCCCCACAAGGGGGCATCATTGGGTCACAAACACGAAAACAAGTTGTTTAACAAAAAGTAGGATCTGACAGAATCTGGCAGGTCAACCACCTCTCAAAACTAGTTAGTGTAAAAGAATGAAATGGCTCAGTGACACCTTTGTGCTAGTGTCACTGTCACACCTGAGAGATTTCACAGTTCTGTGGACAACCTCTATATGAACTATAAACATTTTTTTAATAAAAAAAAAAGAAAAAAAAAGCCAAACTTGTTTCAGGAATGAGTTTTTTTCAGTATTGTGAAAATCAAAACAGCAAAACATGAACTTGAATTTAAAATTGCACATTAAAACAGGTGGCATATAATTAATCAACAAGATAAGATAAGATAAGATAAGTCCTTTATTTCTCCCCACGCCAGGGGAAATTTACATTGTCACAGCAGCCCATGCAACAGTAGACGTAGTGATATGAACAAAACAACAATAGAACAGTAGTATCAATATTTACAATATATACAAGGGTGAGAGATGAGGATAAAGTGGCTTAAAAGAAAAAAATAAAGTTTAAAAGTGCAAAGATGTGCAGTGCAAGAATGTCTGTGCAAATTTTATGGTTTGGGGTGGTAATGATATAGTCCAATTAGAATTCAGTTCTAGTTACCTGCACTCTCCAACGTACCGTACTGTGTTCCTGATACATCTGATCAGTACCAACAGTTACTGGGTTGGACTGCCAGTCTCAGCACATAAATATTGTAATTCATAGCAAGGCCTGGAAATGTCTGCCTAAGTCTGCTTCTCAAAACTACCAGACAGCAGATCAAACGTTGATGGCTGATGTGATGGTTAAGCATGAAGGAGAAAAGAAAACTGTTTTATTAAAAAAAAAACAAGATTTTTAAAAGCAGTTGTAAGCAAAACTTCATGGCCCTAGTTTGTGGCTCAGGCTTCAGTTATTCATTTGTCATCATAGTGATTCATTCACGGTTGCATTTAAGGTTGATTGTCTCAAAAAAGTAATAATAATGATAACAATAATTAATGCAATAAACATAGTAATACTTGTTTGGGGTTTTCAGGCTAGCTCCTCTAAAAGACTTTTTAAGTCTTAGAGACATGTTGCAACATCAGCATTTGTCCTCTTGGTGGCAGTGGCATCCAGGTGTGGAGGGCAGTGATGAGGACTCTGATCATTGGTTCTGTCAGGATGACATCAGTGATGTGCAGGTTGAGAAGTGCTGCTTGTGTGTTTCAGGGTTCTGCTGATGTTCTCCTGTCTGTGTGGCTCTGTGTTTGATGTTCCTGCTGCCATGTCTTTAACCCTCTGCTCTCTCCCTCCTCCTCCCTTGTAGTCGAGCTTACCGATGCCTCCGTGTCTTCTGCTTTCACTCCTACTCCTACTCCTCTCGCTCCTGTTCCTCCTACTACCATCGCTCCTACAACCATTAGTACCTCAACGACTACTGCTCCGACAACTACCACTTCTACTACTACTACTACTACTACTACTACTACTACTACCACTACTACGGAGGCGAGCACTACCATCACACTCCCTGTGCTGGTCACCACCAATCGAAACGATCAGACGGTGTTGGGTACATGCTGTTGTCCCATTGTGGTTGTTACTGTCTTTCTGGTGTTTTAATTGAGCATGAATTACACTTGGATGTCAAAAGACGGTTGCCTTCTCCCACCTGACAAAACAGGAAACTACATCAAGGCTGCATTCTGATAAGCTGTGCTGTACCTGCTGCACAAAAAGTGGTACTTAATTCAGAATATTGGGATGTAGCCAGAAACTATCCTTGTGGTCAGGAAGTGAGAATCCAAACTTTTTTTTAAAGTAAATTGTTAATAACTAACAGAGTATCTTTTGTACTCAGACTGATGAGGGATTCCCTGTTGGGATATTACTATTCACATTGGAGTCCACCCTAAGTAAGAAGTAAACATTACAGTCAAGTGTTTCATGAACTGAAAAATCCCCTGAAATTTTATCATGGGTGAATTTTCTGTCCATGAACATATTGAGTGGATCCTGAGTCCTGGTCAAAACATTCATTACTGTAGGAAGACTCCCGCCATGGTAGAACCATGCATAGGTCTGAAAGGAGCCTGTGTGTGGTTGTTGTAACTGTGCCCTCTCTGCCCCTTGCCCCTGACCTTTAACCCTTTACCCCTGACCCTATACCCTCACCCCACCTTGTGTAGTGGCCCCTGGGATCTGGGATCTGACGGTGAAGGCTAACAGTGACTACGCTAACGTCAGCTGGAATCACAACTTCCCGGCCGGCAGCAGCGAGTTTGTGCTAGAGTTCACACTGGACAGTAAGAAACCAGACCAAGCCCACTTTGCCCTATTGAAGCCTAAAGCTAGACTGGAGCATAACTGGAAAGTACACCAACCAGATTGGGGAGATGGTAATGGAGTTACAAGGTGATACCAAGTAGGCTATAAAGCGTCAGAGCAGACAGAGGGCATTGTTTCAGAGAGCAGGCAAAGTTAGTCCAGTCCAGTGTAGTTTTCAATTATGGCCTGACTGCTAAGGATGAACACTTGACCAGTTCTAATTATAAAACCTGAATCAATATTTGAGACTGTGTGTAATGTAGTTTATTTAGTTGTTGCTACCAAACATTGAACTGTTTTGGGATTGTGTCCCTCAAGGTATTTTAATAGTTTTTTGCTGCACATGTTAGTCATATCAGCTACATTAAGCCTCAATTTGTCCGATTTGTCCGATTTTTAGCTTGTTCTACCCCCAAATGGCTAACAACAATGCAGTTTAAAAAGAAGTCATATTGCTTAATATTACATTTAGCAACTTCAACATGATCTAAAGCTGGACAAAGACTAAACTTCTTTAAGCTGATTGGACAAACATATGAATTAGTGCATTGATTTTTCAAACAGACTTCTATTAGAAGTCTGTGGAAAATGTATTTCCCCCACAAGTCTTTGCTCAAGGGTTTTGCTGAAGTGTGTCCTTGTCCCCCAAATTCACCCAAAAACATTCTCAGTCCAGCCTTAATGCAAAGCTGTTATTGGACAAATTTTGCTGACATGACAAACAAGTGAAAAAACAATCAAGGCAGGAGCATAGAGAGCAAACAGCATTAAAGAAGGAAAATCCATAAGTAGGTTTTAAATTCAGATTTGTGCCATCACAGCTCTTTTATCAGGAATAGAACATACAAAACGTGATCTCTCATCAAAAGTAACCTCCAGCTATAGCAGCAGCTGTGCTACGTCGGCCTGTTCTTTTTTAAGTACATGATATGTGCACCTAAAGGCCTAAAACTTGAACACTTAAAAAAGGCAGAAGGTACCAAAGTCTGTGTCTGTTGTTCTTTCTTGCACTCTTTCTGTCCCTGTTTGGTCTTTTTGTGTTTGAAAATGGTGATGATCATTATGTCACTACTAACTTTGCGTGCAGTGCACCATCACAATAGCTTCTTTTCAGCCCACTGCCTGGCTTTGAATCACGTGAATGGGCTGTTTAGCTTGCTGCTGATAAACTGATATTTGAATGAGTCACTTTTTTGGTCACCCATGCTTCCACCATCATTTGCTTTTGCCTTCGGCTGGGTGTTGAGTGCTTTGAGTCCAGCTTTGATAAAAGTCATCATCCTTCATGTCTTGACATCCTACAACTGGTTGAAAGTGGACAGCCTGGCCCTCATACACATTATTAGCTGTTATTGCTGTCTACCAGTTCAACAGGCTTTGGCTGAGGATGGAAAGAAAGAAGGATGTATTTGTTGTGTACCTGGGCAGTGGTTTTAATTCTTAATGAAATCTGAATGTGAACAGACAGAAAAAGGATGATGAGACTGATCTACCCCTGTTCTCCGAGGTCAAGTCTGAAAGCTTTGACAGTAAGGTAGAGAGTGGCAGGAAGCTGCTAGCACTCCTCCACCCATCATCAGCCTTTCATCATCCTTCTGTCTCCATGACTGTCTGTCAGAGGTTTAGGTAGAGGATGATGCTTTAGTGGCAAAAGACAGGATAACTGGAAATACCTGTCTTAATAAAGGAAGGGAAATGTGAGTAGGACTCAGGGAGTTGGCATAGATGGTAGAAATTGTACATTTATGCAAAGGTGTTCGTATTGAATCTCTTCTTGTAAAATTTAGAGCTATTGTTTCATACTGTAAAAATGAGAGCACAAGCGGCTTGAAGTAAAAATAAAGTTGTTGGACTTTCCCTAACATAACTCTTTGAAAATATTAAAAATATTCTAAAAAATATAGTGATCCAGAAGCATTGTCGTAATGCGTAACAATATAGCACTAATTTATATACAGGGCTGCACAGTGGATCAGTGGTTAGCACTGTGGACTTGCAGTTTAGAAGATCCCTGGTTCACATCCCCAGCCAGGGATGTTTCTGCATGGAATTTGCATGTTCTCCCTGTGCAGCGTGGGCTTTCTCCGGGTTCTCCGGCTTCCTCCCATAGTCCAAAGACATGCTGAGGTTAACTGGTGCACCCTGACACATTGCAAAGACTGCTCAGGAGTGGCCTGGGGAACACAACAGAGCTAAGCTGTTCACCCGGGTTCCACACTCCCCAGATCCAGATCTTATTGATCTTCTGTGGGATGTCCCAGGATAAGACTGATCTTGGTAGGACACCCTGCAACCCACAGGACCCACAGAGTTCACTGGTGCCATCCCGGTGCCACAGGACATCCCCAGAGGTCCTGAGTCCATGAACCACTGGGACGGAGGAGTTTTAGCAGCATAAAGAGGACCAACACAATATTAGACAGGTGGTCATAATGTTATACCTGATTGGTGTGTTTTAACTCTGTTAAGGCACATTCTACACTTACACCAGTTTACCAGTTATCTTGATAAATTCAGGATAAAGGACATTTCCACAGCCCTAATCTTAAGAAAAAGACAAAAGTGATCTCCTACTTAGACATTTCATTTATGTATTGTCTTTGGATTGCTGTTAAGCAACCATATATGAAACTTCAGGCACAGATACTTCCAATTCTTGGTAAACGTCATGCTAAACATTAAATTCACTCGACCTCACAACACTCACCACAACCAAGGCCTACACTGTTCGACTGCAGAGTAAGCTGCAAGAAAATATCTAGCTCGCATGAGGCACAAGCCAAGCAAGTCCAGAAGCATTTCCATCATCAAGGGGAAACTATCAGACCATCATTTTCACATTGATGATGAGACAATTCCAACTGTCTCGGAGAAGCCTGTGAAAAGCCTAGGTCAATGGTATGATGCCTCCCTCAAAGACAAAGAAGAAGTAGAGCAGCTAAGGAAGGAGGTAACCAGTGGCCTAGTGAACATAGATAGAACCAGACAAGGCAAAGGCAGCACTCAGACATAGGGACATTGTAGGCCAAGTGCAGCAGAGAAGAGGTGGTCTTGGCCTTGGGGCCAGTACTCCAGCCTGGAACAAGGCCACTCCATCCCAGAGACTCAAGCTGGTGGTGCAGGAAGTACGACGGCAAGAGAAAGCCGACGGGTGCACAAAAGCCATCACGCAGGCAAAGCAAGGGCAGTGGTCGACATGGGAAGGAGTGGAAAAGAGGAAGATCTGTTGGCAAGAGCTGTTGGATATGGAGACGTTTAGAGCAAGCTTCACCATCAAGGCGGCCTATGATGTCCTATGATCACCCAAGAATCTCAACCAATGGTATGGTGAAGAACTTACATGCTCAATCTGCCTGACTCCACTTACACTCAAACACATCTTAGTGGGCTACAAGACCAGCCTCGCTCAAGGCCGTTACACCACTTGTGCTGGAAACGCAGTGCATGAGTATTAATAACCTTCCACCCTTGTTGACCTGATGGCAAGAAACAACATTTGTTTGGGAGGGTGAGGGCCCTCTTAGGTGGGCCCCTCTCAGCTGCTCAGATCCTGGGCAGTTGAGAGGGGCTTGCAAATGGATGCTGGTAGACCTGGACTGAAAGCTCTGCTTCCCACCTCAGATCCATCAACCTGCGACCAGACCTGGTGCTATGGTCAGCCTTGCTCAGCTTACGTCTACACCATGAAGCTCACAGTGCCCTGGGAGATCTCAGTAGAGGAGGCCTATGAGCACAAGAAGCTGAGATATATGGAGCTTGCTGCTGATGCAAAACAGCGAGGCTGGAAGGTGAGGGTCTGACCAGTAGAAGTAGGCTGCAGAGGATTCATAGCCGCCTCGACATCCAGGCTTTTCCAGGAGATGGGAGTACGTGGGAAGGCCCACCGGCAGGCGATCAAGAACCTCTCCAGAGCCACTGAAAAGGGAAGTCAGTGTCTGTGTATGAAGAGAAAGGACTCTACCTGGGCCTTCGAGTAGATGGCATCCATGGGGTGAACCTCGGACCCTGGGATTCACTGCTGAACCCTCAGGAGGTGTTGTGGGCCTATCAGCGAAACACAGATGAAGGAGGGCACTCACTTGAAAACCCAGAGGATGCCCTCACCCACTGGACCATCCCACAGACTCTTAGGTGTCTCATGTATGCAAGAAGGGATATCAACATCTAGTCCTGCACAACAGATCATTTGCAGACAGAGTGAGGTTTAATAAAATTAGCTTGGAACTGCCTGGAACTTGTGCTGTGGAAATATACATTATCCTGTATTTATCATATGAGTTATTGAAAAAAAGCAATTCCACAGTTTTGACCCTACTGTTAATTCAGACTGTCACTGTTATTTGATAATTGATCTTGTTCTCCTCATACAGAAATCTATAGTGTTAAATGTTTTTCTTATGAAATGATGAGGCAATAGATGCTATACAGTAAGAACATAAGGAGGAGGACTGTCAAATTACATTTACACAGTAAAGATATTTGCTGACTTTTTACTTTTTAGCGAAATGTTTTTTTCTGATGTCAAACCATTAGAAAATCCAAAATTACTTTCCAGATATTACAGTTGGACATTAATACAGAAGAATGTCAACAGTAATTGTTTCAACACATCACATTAATGCTCTTTTTTTTTTTTTTTTTTTTTTACAAAATCTTGTGAAATTCAGAGTAAGGGTCAATAAAGCACACAACTGTTGGTCCCACAGCAGCAAATACTGCAGATTGGAACTCGCAGTGCAAAAACTAGTGCATAGGAATGCAGGGTGAGGGGTTAGGATAGGGTGGTAGTGCATACACATGGCATTAATCCAATAAAGACTGGTGGTTTAAAAGTAAAGACTTCAATAAGCAGCTTGAAAGACCTTCATGCCTTCATTTTCATATACTAACCTGAAAATGTTAGGTGTGCCACGTTGTGCTTAATGTCAGCCTTCTCATAGCACTGCCTGACTAATTCTGAAAATAATGAAAGACACACCTTCCCTTGTATCTGCTTTGGACATTTTCTTTGGCTGGTTTGAGGGCTTTTTGAATAGCATGGCTTTGGAATGAGTTCTGTTGATGATACCAACCCTGTGAAATGGTTGATAAGCATGGTGCATGATGCCACCTCCTCATGCTGCCCTCTCCTGTCACTGCTCATAGCTCGGCCACGTCATGACAAACACATCCTTCCACCAGAAAGATGCTGGCTACTGTTGAGTGTTTTTTCTTTTGACTCCACATAAAAGTGTGAGCTTGTGAATAATTGAGACAAACAATGCTTTGCCATCCTGGTCTCTGAACAAAGAGGGCGATGGCCCATTTCCATTCTACCAGGTGGAACCATCATGCATAGAGGCCTGTTCATGAGGCTGTTTGGTAGTGGGGGACGTGAGGCTTTGCCTGAAGCAGCACCTGTTCCTTGTGCTCCTATTTTCCTTCACTCTCCATTTTTTGATGAGGTTTCTGGTAAACTATGCCACTGAAAGAGAATGTAATCTCAGAGTCATCAAAAAAGGAAAATGAACCAGAATGTGTCAGCTGAATTGCACTTGTTCATAGAGTATAATGGCTGAACATCTTAAACTAATCCATGCATATGCTTCTATACTGCAAAGTGTTGAATGAACCTTTCCGTTGGAGTCGGGCACGGCATTGTTATCAGTCTCAATTTGCTTTAACAACCCTGCTATCAGCCAGAAAGACCAGCTGCCCTACCAACCATTGTGATGCTGTGACTTCTGCTAGAAAGCACAGCTGTTACTGTGGAATGAAGCCACACCCCCTGGAGTGTCATTGGCCCCTTTCTTGTGTTTCCAAGGCGACAAGACGGTGAAAATTGTACCGGTGAAACAACAGCCCCCCATTACTGTGGCGGATCTGATCGCTGGCGCCGAGTACCACCTGAGGGTTTACTCCCATGAGCTCAACAGCGTCAGCAGCAAATCTGTCAGCTTTAAGACCAAACCAGGTGAGACCACACCTGGCCAGGTGGAACCAGGGTTCCAGCCAGGTGGGCTACTCTGGGTGCACGTGTGTCACTAGTAGTATCTGCAGTTGCTCAGTCAATGCTGGGTGAGTTATCATGGTTTGTTTTTTATACATTGCATGTTCTTCCAAAAGTAAACTGTTCAATCCCACTAAGACACACTCTACATGCGGATGAATCCAGTTTCAGCTCGGTTTGTTTTTTTTAGAGTGGAACTTGCAAACATTCCTGTAGTTTTTCTCCCAAATGACACATTCTCCTCTGTGGAGCAAATAGGTTGTTGGAAAAGAAGATACCTAAACTCTTCTTAGTGTGTCTGGACATGATATGTATAAACTATGTACAGTGCAGCTTAATATCTCTGTGATTGGGAGACAGCATATACTGTGGCTCATTACTGTATGAAAGAAATGATAAATGATGACGGACAACGTCGACTGATTCTGCTTCATTAACTGGGTATTTAGCTCCTGTATCTGACTGTAACACTAACTGGACCTGCCATGTGAAATTTTAGGAAGTTTTTACATTAGACTAAGACAAACTTGGCTTTGTTATGTGAAAAAAAATCTTCACCAGGATCAGATAGTCTCAGAAACAACCACACAATTCACAGTTCTCAATTAGCCAAAGGGTGCTTATACCCAGTGGCTTCTAATAAAGCAACAGAGTTGTTTGATCCTGAAACCAAGTCAGCCTCAGCAGCAAACTGCAGCAGTCCTCTAAAGTCTTTTTACGCTTCTGTTTTTAAATTCAGACTTAACCGGCAGCAGGCTTCAGTAGTCTGATCAGTAATCACTGGTCATCGTTTAATGCCATATGGAGCTTCTTCAGTCTGTTTTCATCCACAGTTATATTCCGTACTGCATCTCTGACTTATGAATAGAAATGGTTATCATTTTTATCCCATACCATTAAATGATTATGTAGCTTAATTCAGTAATCACATAAGTAGCTGTAGAGTAAATATTTCCGATACTTTGCTTTATAAATACTAGTTTACACAACATGCTATAGAGAAGTCAAATCTAATTTGTGTCTCGGTTTATTTTAACATACCGTAACTTTTTTGTTGTGGTTGCTTTTTTCTTTATCTTTTTTTTTTTTTTTTTACATTGCTTGCAGGCTAAAGCTGCTTGATGCTGTATTAGAGCTATCATAGGTATATGTTCCCTAGAAAATTAATAATACTTATGCCAACATACAAGATGTAATTAGAATTAAAAGAGTTGAGGATTTTTTCCTGAAATCTCTGATTTGACTTGTAGCTATAAAGTAATGAAGTGCCTGCAAAAGCAAACAAAAAATGAATGCTAATATCAGAAAAACACCCATCATTAAAAATGGAAGTTTAATATACAGTGTGTGATGCTGAACAAGCACATTGATTTTCATTCTCACACATCCAACTCACTGCAGTAGAGTTGGTTTAAATTACAGAGTTTTTGGCAACACTTTGCTGGTCAGTTAGTATGATGTTCTTCAACGTAATGTGGCTAAGGTTGTGTCCATCTTCTTTTCTAAGTGTTTATTGATTACGACAGTTGGAATTACCTGTCATGATTTTTTTTCTATCAATAATTTTCATCCCACATGACAATGTCTCAAAGGTCAAGTCACAAATCTTAATGTGCAAAAGAGTAGATGCCAGTGGCCTGGGCACAATACGGGGTACGATGTGTTAACAAGCAGCAACAAATGCAGCGAGTCCGATCATGTTTTTCTTAGTTTGGTATGTAATGATGGAGGATCAGAGGCAACAGCTGGTCATGGTAAATATACTGAACGATTTTATTGATACAACATTTAGGAGCATATGATAGAAAAAGTGTAGTTATCATATACCTAAAGCACTGGCCCTGGGCTGCCCAGATAGCTCAGCTGGCTGAGTGTGCGATCCATAAACAGGAGCTATAATCCCATAAACAGGAGCTATAGTCCCATAAACAGGTGCTATAATCCCATAAACAGGAACTATATTCCCATAAACAGGAGCTATAGTCCCATAAACAGGAGCTATAGTCCCATAAACAGGTGCTATAATCCCATAAACAGGAACTATATTCCCATAAACAGGAACTATATTCCCATAAACAGGAGCTATAGTCCCATAAACAGGAGCTATAGTCCCATAAACAGGTGCTATAGTCCCATAAACAGGTGCTATAGTCCCATAAACAGGAGCTATAATCCCATAAACAGGAGCTATAGTCCCATAAACAGGTGCTATAATCCCATAAACAGGAGCTATATTCCCATAAACAGGAGCTATAGTCCCATAAACAGGAGCTATAGTCCCATAAACAGGTGCTATAGTCCCATAAACAGGTGCTATAGTCCCATAAACAGGAGCTATAATCCCATAAACAGGAACTATATTCCCATAAACAGGAGCTATAGTCCCATAAACAGGAGCTATAGTCCCATAAACAGGTGCTATAATCCCATAAACAGGAACTATATTCCCATAAACAGGAGCTATAGTCCCATAAACAGGAGCTATAGTCCCATAAACAGGTGCTATAATCCCATAAACAGGAACTATATTCCCATAAACATGAACTATAGTCCCATAAACAGGAGCTATAGTCCCATAAACAGGTGCTATAATCCCATAAACAGGAACTATATTCCCATAAACAGGAACTATAGTCCCATAAACAGGAGCTATAGTCCCATAAACAGGTGCTATAATCCCATAAACAGGAACTATATTCCCATAAACAGGAACTATAGTCCCATAAACAGGAGCTATAGTCCCATAAACAGGTGCTATAATCCCATAAACAGGAACTATATTCCCATAAACATGAACTATAGTCCCATAAACAGGAGCTATAATCCCATAAACAGGAACTATAGTCCCATAAACAGGAGCTATAATCCCATAAACAGGAACTATAGTCCCATAAACAGGAGCTATAATCCCATAAACAGGAGCTATAGTCCCATAAACAGGAGCTATAGTCCCATAAACAGGTGCTATAATCCCATAAACAGGAACTATATTCCCATAAACAGGAGCTATATTCCCATAAACAGGAGCTATAGTCCCATAAACAGGAGCTATAATCCCATGAACAACGCAGTGGTCATGGGTTCCAATCCAGCCCATGGCCCTTTACAGCAGGTCTTTCCCAATTCTTCTACCCATGTTTCCTGTCTCTCTCTCCACTGTCCTACATATAATAATGGGCAAAAAAATTTACTTTATTACTAAAAAAGCAATGGCCCCTAATGTGGCCACGGCTACAGGAACTAAAATCCCCAGCTATTGGGACTTCCCTGTTCCACACTAACAACACTGTTCTGCTTGGAAAGTGATATGTTTTTTAACACCAGATTTGTTTCAGCTGACGTATGAAGTGGGATAATGCGATGTTGGTTCGGTGGATATCCCTGGGATGAGGACAGATTATCTGGTGTGTTGGCTCTGACTCATGGTGGTCCAGAAATCACTCACAGCTTTTCCACTCTTCTCTCTCTTCTTCTGTCCTTCCCTGTGTGTGTTGTCTGTCTGTCCTCAGCCTACATAGACCATGTAGACATTGCCACTCAGGGCTGGTTCATTGGATTGATGTGTGCCATCGCCCTCATCATCCTGATCTTACTCATCGTGTGCTTCATCAAGAGGAGTCGTGGAGGCAAATACCCAGGTAAGGCTATAGAGACACTAGTTCCATAAAGGTTTTTCCATGGTAAACTGATGATTTAACCCAGAACCAACCATAAATACTTTTTTTCTGCTAATGACAAAGTTCGGTATGCCAAATGCCTCTAAGTACTTGAATTTTTGCATTGACAAATGATTAGCCACAGTAATCAGTAGCAAAACATCCCGTTCTATTTACAGAATTATGAATATCGATTGCAAAGTGCCACAATGATGTGATTCAATTATCTGATTCAACAACTTTTACTTTTAGCTCAGATTTAAACTTTTGTTTGTCATTGCCAATACAGCAACAAAATATGAAAATAAAAATGTTCGTAAATATTCAGTTTTGTACATTGTTTAAGCAACTGTCATAGAAAATAAAACTACAGGTCATTAGGCACTGACACAACAAGAAAAGCCCTCAGAGAGCAGTACTCCGCCAAGGCTGCTCAGTCGTTGTAGGATAAGTCCTGATAAGTCCTCAGCAGTGGATTTGTAGTAGGATCACAATCATGTGATCATCAGCAGGCAGCTGATGTAGTGTTCACTTGTTGTCATGGTTACAGTAACGCCGTGCCACTATCTGGCAATGATACAGAAATCTATAACAAATCCGTGGATCCAGACTATAAGCCGCATCACTGCCAGAATCTGTTCACTTGGTCTTTGTGTCATTTCTGACCTTCCCTGAAAATTTCATCCAAACCCGTTTGTCTGTTTTTGAGTAAGACAGACAGACAGACAGACAGACAGACAGACAGACAGACAGACAGACAGACAGACAGACAGACAGACAGACAGACAGACAGACAGACAGCCAGACAGACAGACAGCCAGCCAGACAGACCAACGCCGATCGTCACCTAATTCTGCCATGTTCCTTGGCGGAGTAACAAATAGGGTATTTGAAAGATCAGACTCTAAAATGTGGGCATTTGGTTGTTTTTCCAATGTTTCAATCAATTTATTTTTCACTCTCAAACTATAACATACATTTTTAAAATACGACTTTTTTTGTTCAGTGAAAAATTAAAAGCAATAACATTTTTCCTTACCTAAAGTGTGTCATACTGTAATGATTTAGAAGAACAGAAATCAGAGTTGTGGTCATGTTTTACAGTTTCTATAATGTCTAGGTGGTGGTTTCGTGACTGGTTTGGCCATGTGTCTGGGTAGGTGCAGTCAAAGTTCAGAACTAACTGCCAGTGATGAACTAAGTCATCTAACGACTATAACAGAACAATGATGGACAGGAACAGACTAATGAGAGGAGTTTACACTCAGTACTGATGCACACTCTAAGCCTAAACCAACACTATACAACTTCAACTCAAACAGATTTGAATATCTATTTTAAAATGCTGTGTTCCAAATGCATCCTACAGTATACCAGATAATACCAGAACTACTGAAGCAGCAAATCAGAAAACAGAAGTCATAAATTATTGAAATACATTTTTTTGTTTTCAAATGCCAGCAGTTGAATTGATGTCTTTGAGTAAACATCTTGTATAATGTCCATTATTTTGCTATCATGATAATCTGCAGCTACATCTTATATTTATTGTACAATTCTTTGGATGATAGAAAACTTATTTCAAAATAGAAAATGCTGGTTTTGGACTGATTGCTGTTTGATCCAGATTTGGGCAGCAATCTGGACTTTTTAAAGTCCTCCATTAGGGTATAAGTATGGAACTGGGACACAGTGTTAGATTGGAGATCACTAAATCAACATGTGAGGACTCACTACAGGTTTCCATTTTCAAATTAACTCCAGAAACCCTTTAACGTGTGGATATCTTTTGTCTGTCAAATCTAACAATAATAACAGTGGAGCTCACAGCAAGGTACTGAAAATGTCCCTACTGTCCTTGTGTTATCAGTGCGTGATAAAAAAGATCTCCCCTTGGACCCAGTGGACCAGAAAGACCAGGATGGATCCTTTGATTACCAGTAAGTAGAAACAAACAGTCTGCTGGCATGCCTACTGTACGGCCAACACTGAGTTAGAACACTGGAGCCACTTTCTGAAGGGGTCCAGGGAATAAGCAGCAGATGGAAACAGTATTTTAAATAACTTCAGCTTTCACTGGCTTTTCCAGAAGGCTCTGTAGATACAGCTGAAGATCTGTTTCATGTGCTGACTCTCAGAGAATTGTTGGGTTTCTCTTGATAATACTGCAGAGTCTTGACCCTACAACACGAGGAGCCCTGAGGAGACTAGTGTTGTGTATTGAAGCTGTAGGAATAGTGCAGCTCTAAAAGGACCTCTGGAAGTGCTGCTTTGGACACATCTTTCAGTTATTACTACACAATGATGTTTATACCATGTATGATATATGTACAATGAATTAGATCTTTGCTGGTAACAACTGTGCTGTGTAATTGGCTGAACCGAAATGACAAAAATGATAATAAAATTGTATAAATAGATCACAAAGACAGACACCAGAAAGATATAACCTTTTATAACTGAATGTCAAAACACAAAAAACACTCTTCTGCTATTTCTGTGGAGAGCAAGAAAACAAAACAATGTGAAGATAAGACTTTTTCTTTAACACTGGACTAGTGTTTTCACATGAATGTCCATTAAATCTTTCATGTAACATTCCACTGAATCTGGACATCAGTTCTAAAACCTACTTGTTCAGGGAGAAAATACTACAGTGGACTTTTGGAAAACATTTACTTACTTTAAGATGGAATTTGTCTTACATGAAAATGCAGTGTGTAAAGTCTAGAGCAGGATGTGTTGGTAAGTGATGTCTTTTCTGTTCCTTCCAGGTCCCCCTGATCACTGTGATCTCTTTCTTCTTAATAGAGAATGAGTGTGAATTCAGTCTGCAGCATACTGTGACTAAAAACATGCTGAATTTAACCTGCTTTTTAAATAGACATAACTTAATTGTATGAAAGTAACCTTTTTGCTTTTATTGCACACACTATAGCAAAAGAAAACACCTCTGACTTTCATTATTAACCTTGGAAATATAAATGGCTGCATATTAATACGTATAACAGCAAAGACTATCATTAAGGAAAACACATAAATACAGTACTTAAAATTATATAGCTCTGCTTTTGTGTAAAACTGCAGTGTTTGACACAGCAGGACCTCTGACGACATTAACATTCTCTGGGTAATTTTGACAGAGGTGGGAGCAGCATTTATTATCACCCCAGTGTGCCGTTGTGCTTAACGCTGTGATTTATCTATCGCTTTGTTTATTAATCAACACTGAGTCTAACATCAACCCCTCTCTTACAGTCAAGGTCACTGCTGTTCTCTGGTTCTAGCCCTGACTCCATCTAACCCATCAGCTCCACTCAGCTGTGTGTGTGTTTGAGTGAGGATTTATGTGCATGTATCATGTGGAGTTTGTCCTCTTTCCTTTCTCTTTCTCTGCACCCCCTTCTCCTCGCTGTCTCCAATGTTTCCTCACATCTCGTCCCTCTCTCTCCCCCACGCTGAAATGGGTCATCTGTCCCTGACAGGAATGAAAACGAGAACAGGTACCTTGGTTTCGGCACGGCATCTCTCATAGCCTGCGCATGTCGGGGGCAGCAATGTTTCCTCTGAGGTGGGGAGGGTAGAATGGGGCTGGATAAGGTGAAGTTTGTTTGAGGGGAACAAACCAGACAGTCAGCCTGCATCGTTGGCTCTTTGGTCAGTCTGCAAAGAGTGAACACTTTTCATTCATGATGTCAGCAACGTCAGTCCAGCTTAATGCACTATTAGAGCTATGACATAATAGAAGATAGCTAAACACCATAACGGCTGTATTAGGAAATGGAAATGGACAAGACAAGCTGTGGTTCCTTAAGGTTGTTCAACTGTCGACCCAAATACCAACTGTAACCAAATACTATCCATGCCAGCAGTGACTGTATGATCAGTGAGGTTGATAAAAAAGAGTTTTGTGTTTTTAGTTTGGGTGTGAAACAGTGATTTATTAGTACTTGATTACTTGACAATTATAGGTCAAAACACCCCAACAACTGGGCCTTTATTTTGATGTCTATTACAAATATGTGAAGCTTTAGGAGTGAATCTTACACTGTTGTGAAGCTATAATGTTGACAAAGTCTGCAGACAGACAGACAGACAGACAGAAACATGAACACCACCCAGAGTGCTGAATACTCTGATAGTTCCTGCCACAGTTGATGTCTCCAACACCACATTTCACCATAATCACACACTCACACTGAGATATATATATATATATATATATATATATATATATATATATATATATATATATATATATATATATATATTATATATATATATATATATATATATATATATATATATATATATATATATATATATATATATATATACATATATAGTGCTTCACAGATTTATTGGACCACGTGTAAATGTAAAAATGAGGAAACACAAATATTTTAGAAATCTTAAAAAAAACAAAAAACAACTTGTCTGTTATTAAACATATAACAAACTGGACCAACTAAATAATCCTTATTCACATATATTAACTGAAAATCTTAGTATTTTCTATGACCTCCTGTGGTCCTGATATCAGCTTCATTCTTGCTGTTGGCTTTAAGGACTTTTCAACAGTCTCTTTAGCTGTTGAGTTCCAGATAGTTTCTAGCTGTTCCCAGAGACTTGCTTTGGATGAAACTTTTGTGCAATCTATTTTTGAATTCAATAAATCCAAGATCTGTTCAATAGGATTCAAGTCTGGACATTGACTTGGCCAATCCACCAATTCCAGGACTCCAGCTTCCTTTTTCTTGGTCCAGTAGTTTCTTCACAGCTCTGAAGTCTGTTTGGGGTTGTTGTCTTTTTGGTTGATGAACCCACGGCCATCAGGTTCAGTCCAGAAGGGATTCCATGATGCACCAAGATGTTGTGGTAGACTTTCTTGTTCATGATAGCATCCATTTGAACTAATTTTTCCATGCTGTGACGGAGCGCCTCTAAATGCCCCGTCACTCTTAAGCCCGGTGCGTCTTTTCTCCTCTCGGCGGCTCCGGAGGGGGCGGGGTGCAAGAGCGCAGCACGCGCTCCATTGTTCTTGCAGCGCGCGCTCAGAAACTGTTTGCCGGGATCGCCCGCACGTCCCCGGCCCAAGACTCATAAACTGCCTGTTATAATCCTCCCCATATCTGGACTCAACTCTTCCCTGTTGTGGCGCATCGGGGGTGCACACTCGGCGTCTGCACGTCTCCCCTCACCAAACACAACCAGACAATAACACTTACCTCTCAATGACTGTGCAGCCTCTGTGTCGTGGGCCAAACAGAGGCGCTTCCGGCTGTGGGATAAATGGGGCAAGTGGCGCGCAATGAGGCCACCACGTGACCGGGACTTCCAATTTTTCCGGTTTTTGTAGTTATTTTATGGTTTATTATGGTTTCAGAGTTGTTTCAGTTACCATAAGTTGGGTAATTTGTTTTGTGTAATTTTGGTTTAACTGTATTATGGATTTTATTCTTTCTTATGGTTATTTTGTTTTTTTTTTTTTAATTTACCCCCTACAAGTAATTTTTGGTATTGCCCGGGGGAGGGGCTAGGGGGTATATATGGGCCCTGATTTGAACAGCCAGGGAGTTGGTGCTGGAGGGCTCTAGGTGATGTGGCTGCCTGCTGAAAGGTTTCAGAAATGAGAGGACTCCGAGCTTCTTTGCCTGCTTCTCAGCCACAGCAAGTCCAAGCAGCCGAGCAGCGACCAGGAATATCCAATCCAGCACCAGAAGGGGCAGCGTCGCTGTCTGCAGAGTCGACGCTGAGCCTTAGGGGTCTACCTACTCCCGCTCCACGTCAGCGTCGTAGCTCCCCCATAGCCACACCTGAGTCTCGTGGTGGCGGTGGAGAGGAACATTCCCGTGCAGACGCCCGACCCTATGGGGACCCAAAGATCCCTCAGTACGTGAATGGAGAGGACATTGAAAATTACCTCCTGCGCTTTGAACGCATCGCCAAGACGTGGGCGTGGCCACCGGAGGAGTGGGCCTGTCGCCTGGTGCCATTACTCAGTGGGAAGGCACTGGAGGCCTACACAGCGATGGATGAAGAGAGGGCCCACCTGTACCCCGACCTGAGGGCGGCGCTGCTGGCTAAATTTGACATCTCGCCAGAGATGTATCGTCAGGAGTTCCGGTCCAGCGCGGTTCCGCCTGGAGAGAACCCAACTGAGACGTACCACCGCTTAAAGGGGCTCTATCGCCGATGGATCCGTCCGGAGCAGCACACGAAGGAGCAGATTGGTGAGCAGATCATCCTGGAGCAGCTGCTGCGTGTCCTTCCTGCCGACATCTGCACCTGGGTGAAGGAGCACGAGCCTGCAGATGGGCTAGCTGCATCCAAGCTAGTGCTGCAGTACATCAATGCGCGGAGAGGAGGACCAGCCGCGCACCCAGGAGGTCCCAGTCGTCAGCTTTTATCACAGCCCAGGCCAGCAGGGAGGTCCGGTTACCAGCCCCCTGGAGACTTCAACACAGCACCCAATCAGCGTGGGCCCGGTAAGGAGCTAATCTGTTTCTACTGTCAGCAGCCAGGCCACAAAGCATCCTTGTGCCCCATCAGAAAAGCAAAACTTACAGGTGCCTGTTACACCCCACGTGCTGAAGCTGTAAATGCTGTAGGGAGACGGCAGCGTTTTAAGGACATTACAGTTAATGGCCAGCCTGTGACTGCTCTCCTTGACTCTGGCAGCTTCCTAACCCTAGTCCGAAGGGACTTGGTGCCAACTGTGATGGTGGATTTTAGCAGACAGGAAGACATTTTGTGTGTGCATGGAGACCGACATGCCTACCCCACAGCTGATTTGACTGTTGGGGTGGATGGACAAGCCTACTTGCTAACTGTGGGGGTGGTGGAAAAGTTGCCTGTTGCTGCCATCTTGGGGTGGGACTTACCTGTGCTGCTGGATGTACTGCTGGAAGGGGAGGGCAAGGACACAGACTGTGAAGAGGGCTTGTTAGGTCCTGTGATCACCCGGGCTCAGGCTAGAGCAGGGGTGACGTGTAAGCCAAAGCTAACCTGTGAGCCGCAGACAGAGCCATTTTCCACCCTGGATGATAGTCTGTTTGAGGGAGGTACGAAGGGCCCACGGAAGTCTCGCCGTCAGCGGCGCTTTGAAAAGGGGCTGAAATCCAGGGAGCCGGACTGTAAGGAGGGGCTTATAAAGGACAGGTGGGAAGTGCCAGAGGACATTGGGGCTGTGCAAAGGGAGGATGCCTCTCTTAAGCCTTTATTTGACAAGGTGGTTGGGGGGCTGGACTCTGCTAAAGGGGACAAAGAATGTTTTGTTCTTGAGAAGGATGTCCTGTATGCAGTGGCTGACGGTGTCAAGCGCCTCGTGGTTCCTGTGTCCTGTCGGCCTATGATTCTGCACTTGGCACACTCCTTGCCTTGGGCAGGTCATCTGGGCCGCAATAAGACCTTTTTGCGAATGTCGTCCCGGTTCTATTGGCCCTCCATGTACGCAGATGTACAAATGTATTGTAAGACCTGTCCCATCTGCCAAAAGACTTCCTATGTGCGCCAATCAGATCGTGCTTACCTCCAACCAATGCCCGTGATCTCCACCCCATTCCGGCGTATAGCCATGGACATTGTAGGACCTTTGGTCAAAAGCAGTCGGGGTCACCAGTATATTTTAGTGCTTTCGGACTATGCTACACGGTTCCCCGAGGCCTTCCCCTTGCACACCGTCACTGCCCCTGCTGTGCTGCGTTGTTTGGTGCAATTGTTTTCCAGGGTTGGGATCCCGGACGAGATTGTGACGGACCAGGGGACCAACTTCACCTCCCAACTTCTTCAGCTCTTCCATCGCCAGCTGGGGATTTCGCCGCTGAAGACTACGCCTTACCACCCGCAGACAGACGGCTTGGTCGAGCGGTTCAACCAAACCCTCAAGAAGATGCTGCAGAAGTTCGTGGCCGATACAGGGCGGGATTGGGATAGATGGCTGCCTTTCCTGCTGTTTGCGTACCGTGAGGTGCCACAAGCCTCGACTGGTTTCTCCCCGTTCGAGCTGCTCTACGGCTGGGATGTCCAGGGGCTGTTGGACCTGCTGCGAAAGGGCTGGGAAGCTCCTTCCTCCACAGCCAGTGATCGAACTGTAGTCCAATACATGCTCGAGATGCGGGACCGGTTGGCGCTGTACCGTGACGAAGCGGAGATTAACCTTCGCAAGGCCCAGCAGTCCCAGAAGGCGTGGTACGACCGTCAGGCCCGACATCGAGAGTTCCATCCCGGCCAGAAGGTCCTGCTCCTGTTGCCATCCTCCACCAGTAAGCTGCTCGCCAAGTGGCAGGGCCCATACACAGTCCTTCGTAAGATGGGTCCAGTGACGTACGAGATCCACCATCCAGACAAGAAGAAGACGAAGCAGACCTATCATATAAACCTGCTGAAGGAGTGGAAGGAGGCTCCTGTCCCGTATCCAGTGACGTCCTTGTTGGTGGCCGAGGTGGACAGTGAGGGGGAGGAGGCATCCGTTGCAGCCAGCTTCCACCAGCCGGTTGAACCTGCCCTTGACCACCTCTCTGCTGTCCAGTCCATCCAGCTCAGGGAGGTATTCCAGCGGGTGTCCAAGTTGTTTGCCGCCAATCCGGGGAGGACTGTCCTGGTTGAACACCTCATCCGTCTGAAGGAGAGGGGGCCAATCCACCAGCGGTCCTATCGGGTGCCACAACTTCTCGTGGTGAAGCTCCTGAAGGAAGTGGAGGAGATGCAGTGTCTCGGGGTGATTGAGCCATCCCAGTCCTAGTGGTGCAGCCCGGTGGTCATCGTGGTGAAGAAGGACGGCTCACTTCGCATTTGCATTGACTTCCGGAAGCTCAACGCCATGTTGGAGTTCGATGCCTACCCGATGCCCTGGATTGATGATCTCCTGGAGAAGATTGGGCGGGCCAGGTTTATCACCACCCTCGACCTCTGCAAGGGCTACTGGCAGGTGCCCCTGGAAGAGTCCAGTCACCCGTACACGGCCTTCCAAACACCTGCAGGCCTCTTCCAGTTCACTGTGATGCCTTTCGGTCTCCACGGAGCACCCGCCACCTTCCAGAGGCTGATGGACCGGGTCCTGCAGGGGTGTGGGGATTGCAGTGCTGCCTACCTGGACGATGTGGTCATCTTCAGTAACACCTGGGAGGAGCATCTGCAGCACCTGGAGCGGGTCCTGAGCCAGATTCAGCAGGCCGGCCTGACACTCAATCCTGCCAAGTGTCAGTGGGCCAAAGAAGAAGCGATGTACCTAGGCTACAGGCTTGGACACGGCGAAGTCCGACCGCAGATGGACAAGGTGGATGCCATCCGCAGCTGCCCACGGCCCCGCACGAAGAAGGAGGTGAGGTCCTTCCTGGGCCTGGCCGGCTGGTACAGGAGATTTGTCCCGCAGTTCGCCACCATTGCTGCTCCGCTGACCGTGCTGACTGCGAAGGACCAGAGGAATCCTGTCGCCTGGAGCGAGGACTGCAAGACCGCCTTCCAGACCCTGAAGACCCACCTGTGTTCCTCACCAGTGCTAAGGAGTCCTGAGTTCAACCAGAGGTTCCTGGTCCAGACCGATGCGTCCGCCGTGGGACTGGGAGCTGTCCTGGCCCAGGGTCCACCAGGAGAGGAACGTCCGGTTCTTTACATGAGCCGAAAGCTGCTGCCCCGTGAGACCCGGTACTCTACTGTTGAGAAGGAGGGCCTCGCAATCAAGTGGGCTCTGGAGAGCTTGCGCTACTACCTGTTGGGGAGGGAGTTCGACCTGGAGACTGACCACCGGGCTCTGACATGGATGAACTCTATGAAAGACCACAACAGTCGTCTCACCCGGTGGTACCTCGCCCTTCAGCCGTTCCAGTTCCAGATCCGTCACCGAGCCGGCAGGACCAATGTCGTGGCAGACT
This sequence comes from Amphiprion clarkii, assembly GCA_027123335.1. NCBI lineage: Eukaryota > Metazoa > Chordata > Actinopteri > Pomacentridae > Amphiprion > Amphiprion clarkii. Next base: position 563,529 of record CM049571.1, on the reverse strand, counting down.
ACCTCTCCAGGTTGCCGCACATCGCCAACCTCGGGGAGGAGGGGGATAATGTGACGGAGCGCCTCTAAATGCCCCGTCACTCTTAAGCCCGGTGCGTCTTTTCTCCTCTCGGCGGCTCCGGAGGGGGCGGGGTGCAAGAGCTGTTGTGGCGCGTCGGGGGTGCACACTCGGCGTCTGCACGTCTCCCCTCACCAAACACAACCAGACAATAACACTTACCTCTCAATGACTGTGCAGCCTCTGTGTCGTGGGCCAAACAGAGGCGCTTCCGGCTGTGGGATAAATGGGGCAAGTGGCGCGCAATGAGGCCACCACGTGACCGGGACTTCCCAATTTTTCCGGGTTTGTAGTTATTTTATGGTTTATTATGGTTTCAGAGTTGTTTCAGTTACCATAAGTTGGGTAATTTGTTTTGTGTAATTTTGGTTTAACTGTATTATGGATTTTATTCTTTCTTATGGTTATTTTGGTTTTTTTTTAAATTTACCCCCTACAAGTAATTTTTGGTATTGCCCGGGGGAGGGGCTAGGGGGTATATATGGGCCCTGATTTGAACAGCCATGGAGTTGGTGCTGGAGGACTCTAGGTGATGTGGCTGCCTGCTGAAAGGTTTCAGCTCTCTGTAAATACTTCTGGTTTTTTTTGCTGTATCCACCAGGTTTTTTTTACACTGTAAATATTTATGGATACTTTTAAAGGATTTGGTGCAAATAAAAGAATTCACTGTTTTGGAACTCTTCGGCCTTGCCATCATTTTGATAATTTTTTTAAACGAACCCGTGACACATGCCGTTTCCACAAATGGTACTACATACTTTAATGGAATCTCCACTGCGTTTCACTGTGGATGTAATGCATCTAGGATCAAACCATTCTTCAGCTTTTCTGTGGACATAAACACAATGATGCTGAAAGAAGAGTTCAGACTTGGACTCGTCAATCCAGAGTACCTTCTTCCAGTCATTTGCAGTCCAGTGTTTGTGCTTCCTGAAGCCTCAATAATGTCTTCTTAGCAGCTGTTCTTCCCTTTAAGTCTTGTTCCTTCAGTCTTCTGCTGATGGTTATTCTGGAGACTTTCTCAGATTCTGATCTAGAAGCATTAATCTCTGACTGAAGATCAGCAGAGGTCTTCCTTCTGTCTCAAGGGCTTCAAATCCTGAGGCACCTGACATCTGTTTCAGTTAGCTTTCATTTTCAGTCACTTCCTAGATGCATTTTGTACTACTCTCTGCAATCCAGTCCATGACATACTGACCACACTGTGACAACATTTTATGTCTCAAAGACCACCCAGCATCATGAACGGCTTTGATTTGGACTCTGTCTTTCTCGGTGAGTTCTCTACGCTTCACCATTTTGAACAGGAGTGAAGAATTTCAAACTGAATTCATGTTTTTACACCCAAATTTGAACCAGCCACAGGAAGTCAGAAATGAATGAAGAATAACATACAACAATTAAAACACATTTTTCTGTTCAGGAATGCAAGCAGATAGCCGTATTTTGGCATCTCAATCAAAAAATAAAAATATGCTATACTATTTGTTTCTGCTTTTTTGTAAAACAGTAAATTTGAAAACTCACAGATTGCAACAACAATTAATTTTTAGCATTAAAGCTATTTTGATTAAAGAGCTTGGACATACTGGAAGATAAACCATTATAGAAACCTAAAAAAGTATTTGGTAGTCAGTAATTCTGTTAATTTAGGACAGCAGTGGCAAAAACCTTGCGAATCTTGTGGCGCAATGGCTTCAGGAAGTCCTTGTCTGTGAGTTTCTGTATCTTTCCAGCTGGAGGAGAATGGTGGTTGTCTAATAAATTTGTTGAGCACTGTATATCAATTTACACATTTGGTTATCCATTAGTGTTGGAGTTGCAGTTACAAAGAACTGAGTTTCTAAAAGCACTAAGTTAAAAAAAAAAATGTGGATTTGCAATTGTAATGGTAACCTTGACTGAACCTCTATTTATGATTTAGAACTATTTACTTTTTTCACTTGCAATGACAATTACTAAATCCATCCATCCATTATCTATACACCGCTTAATCCTCACTAGGGTCGCGGGGGGGGGGGGGGGGGGGGGGGGGGCTATCCCAGCTGACTCGGGCGAAGGCAGGGGACACCCTAGACAGGTCGCCAGTCTGTCGCAGGGTTACATATAGGGACAAACAATCACTCACACATTCACACCTACGGGCAATTTAGAATGATCAATTAACCTCAACATATTTTTGGACTGTGGGAGGAAGCCGGAGTACCCGGAGAAAACCCACGCATGCACAGGGAGAACATGCAAACTCCATGCAGAAAGATCCCGGGAAAGCCGGGACGTGAACCAGGGACCTTCTCGCTGCAAGGCGAAAGTGCTAACCACTACAGCACTGTGCAGCCCTTCCACAACTCCATTTATCCTAATGTAATATGGCAGTGTTGCATTTACCCTGAGTTGCATATGAATCAATCAGTACCCAAAGCTCTCACACTTCTTCTTGTAAATAAAAGAGCAAAGACGCATCCATCCCCATGACCACATCAGGTTCTTTACAGATCGGCTCCTCAACAGTACAAGGACAAGTAGTGATCCCAGACACCAGAGAGGACAGAGTGGGAGACACATTTTCATACCAGCCAAGGCACTAACATATTTTTTACCCTTCAAGAGGTTAATTGCATTGTTTTTCTATCGCTGGATGACATTTAAAAAACATCCGCCATCAGGTGCACAGGGTGAGAGATGGCAAGGGAAATCAATTTGGGTTGTAGGTAGGGCAGGGGGCCAGGGTAATCTATGTTTGGCACAATTTCACACCCTTAACGAAATGACTTAGGCAACAAACAACTGAAGAATGTTTGGAGGACAAAAAACAGAACAAACACTTTGAATGAACTGTCCCAACAAGTAATGACCTTGGAATCTTGGAGGTAGAGAATGCTTCATTACAAAATAAAAACATGTGAACTGTTCCACGATAGACTTTCTCTGTGTATAGTCTGTCCTGTTTTCTTCTTGTTTTACATTCATTCTTCTTTCAGATGACAGGACATCATTTACTATTTAAGAAAGAACAGTTTACTAGTCAGCCCACATAAAAATACTACATGTGGTGAAGTTGTCAAAGATTAAATTAATTTCATTGCCACCTGGGCCTTTGATTTCAAAGTTGGTCAAGTTAATTGTTGCATCATGAATGTGGCAACGATGCTTATGAAAATCATAAAATGCAAACTCAGACAATCATATAGGTTATGAACATGCCTCCCATACTTGCTGGGTACATTGTAGTTGTGGACACACTTTTGCTGTGAAATGAAGGATCTACTGCCAGAACATTATGACCATTTATTCCAATGACAAAACCAGCACTGACCCATGAAGGCATGAACTCCAAAAGCCTACTGAAGATGACCTGTGGTATGAGATACCAATACAAGATCCTGTCAGTCCTGTAAGTTGAGGTTGGAGCACACTTATTCAAGCTCAACTTCAAACACTGTGACACTTGTTTAGCATTTGTTGCTCCTCAAATCACTGTCCCTTGTTTCTCACTACTGCTGACCAAGAAAAGCTCATAAACTTTTGTGATTTGGCTCCTGTGAAAGAAAGTCTTTACACACCCTAACCCTGACATCCAACACAGTGGCTTTGAGAGCTGCCTGTTCACCAGCTAGTGTGTCCCAGAGCTTGTACTGTTCTGAGACAACCAGAGGTACTGATGTTGGTGAGTGGCCAGAATGTTTGGCTTATTGGTGAGATCAGTTTACCATCTGTTTTACTCCCACATAAAATGGCTTGGATAAACTCTGTGAACTGTTGGTTGGTTTACAACCCAACCCTGCTGTGGGACAAGAACTTCAGTCCTGAGCATGAAAATCCTGAGATGTGGAAATCATCCAACGTGTAGTAATTAAGATCCTGGGCTGTTACAACCTGTCTGATTGTCTTAGTGTTGCAGTTTCTTTGCTCCCATTTTTCAGCAGCTTGATGTTCTTAGACATGATAGAAACAATAGCCAAACCTACAAAAACAAGACCCAAGTTATTACACATTCTTTAGTTTGCCCACAGAATGAACATTTATTTAATTAAAAAGTCAAACTCCTGCTTTGTTTTGTGTCATTAGGATTATGTTTTGATTGCATATAGTCTTACCAAAGAAATGTCAGTGTTGTGCCTTATCTCGTACAATGACATATTTAGATTGGCCTTTCAGTATCTGTTTGGTTTGAATGTCTGGTTATCCATCTGTCTCATGACTGTCTTTCTGTTTTACCCACCCCACCTTATGTCTGTGTCCTTTGTCTCTGTATGGATTTCTTTTCTTCATTGGCCTAAAGATCTCTTGAAAGGTATGAAGGATGATGAGTCTCCTGTAACACCATCTGAGTCCTCTTAATCCTGCTTTCGGAAAAGCAAATGTTCTGTTGTTTACTGCAGTGCATTTTAATCATGTTTTGTTTTGCTTTGTTAGCTCGCTACACCAGCACAATGGATTTGAAATGAAAATAATTATGAGACGTAATTGCTGTAATTTCAGAGCAGCAAGTCTTTCCATAAACCTTCTCAAGGAGTTTACTGCGATGCAAAGTTACATTTTACTGTGCTATTGCTAGATGCAACGTTTCAGCAACTGCTTCAAAAAACAGATGCAAATGTGACACCACCCTCTAATGGCTGGAAAAGTT